>JABXWE010034228.1:0-10314 GCA_014611495.1 Limonius californicus
GGGAAGAATAGTATATTCTTCAACGAGTGTAGAATGACAGCTATTATTTACAAGGATGAAAATACACCATACACCATACACCACTGTGTACTGTTTCTGCGATTTCTTCGGCAGTAAATTAATACACGTCGTTTTCGCGGTTTCCGTTATTTCTGGTGGCGAACACATTTCAGCGTTTTCGCTGTCTGAATTATTCATACCTAGTTCTTACTGTTTTTACGAATACGAAAATTTAAAACTGCCTTTAACAGTTACTTCAAAAACAAGTGGGAGATCCTAAGCGCTAACATGCCACGCCCACTAGCTTCCGGTTCCGCAATTTATCGTTGGATTCTGATACAGAATCCCACGACCCACTGAAATAGAGAACCGAATCCAACGGAAATGGAGAATATCTATCATTCTTCAACTAAAAAGGTATATGTAACGAATAGATACGTTATATTATAGTCGTAGAGAAAAATCGGCAAGCCTGTCGTGAGTTGAATTTAAAATATAGTTCGGTACGAATAATTTTGAAAGGAAATGGTTATCACGATTATAAACTTCACAACTTAGAACACTTGTCGGATCAACATCAACAACGATGAATTAATTATGTTGCCCAAGTGATGGAAAACTTAGAGATCAATGACAATCGGTTTTTTCAGCATGTGTTGTGGACGGACGAAAGCCGTTTTGTTAGTAACGGTAAGCCCAATAAAAAAAATGAACATTTTTGGGTTACTGAAAATCCACATTTTGTCAATCCGATTGAAAACCAAGGACACTTCGGAATTAACGTTTGGTGTGGAATTATTAATGGGCATTTGATTGGTCCATATTTTTACGAAGGAGTTTTACATAGTAAGCGATATTTGCAATTTCTTCAAGAACAACTGCCTGTGCTTCTCGAAAATGTGCCATTACAGCTGCGAGCAAACATGTGTTTCCAGCATGACGGAGCTCCACCGCATAAAGCAAGAATTGTCCAACAATATTTAAATGAAACTTACGGAGAACATTGGATAGGCATAAATGGACCGATTGTGGGGAACTTTGAAAAATAAAGTTTACAGAACACCATCTGTTAACTTGCAACATTTAAAAGAAAAAATCAGAAATGCTTGCGATGAACTATCTAGATTCTAGAGAAATGTTACGTAAGGTTTCAGTGAGAGAAGTAAGGCGGAGATTGGATAAGTGTTTAGAAGTGGTTACATTGAAAATTTGTTATAGTGATAGACTACATACTTTGTTTCTTTCTGTGGTAATAGTAGTAACATATTAAGTGTTTTTTGATGTTTAATTAATAATTAATACTAATTAATAATGTTTAATTATTGACAGATGTGACTTTGCTATTTGTTTCCAAAGGCTACTTGTTTAAATCGTGACGATTGCGAATTTTTGATAAGATATTTTTTTTACAAATTTCCTTATAATTTTTTAATGGAAAAAGATAGCAAATTTTTTTCTCTACAAAATGTGTTCAGAAAAATTAGCTCTTTTTAAATATGCCAAAATATAGGTATGTTTCTGGAAAAAATAAATTTGATGACGGCATTACTTCAGTTTCCAAAAATCGAAAAATATGCAAATTTGGCTTAAAACGGACCTTACTCAATCCCATTTAAGAACCTCTTTTCAGATTTTCTCTACCGTTTTTCCTTTTCTTATGATAGAGCTGAGACATCGAGTTTCGCTCACCCTGTACTTGTAAATGTATAGTACAACCTCGCTAATCCAGACAGATAAAATTTTCCACCCATATAGATTTGCAAATTTTACGGATTATAGAGACATTTGAAGAAACTTTACAATTAAAGCAAGAATGATATTTTAAATTAATTCTACTGATTTTTATAAATAAATAATAGGACTACATTCATACAGAATGATTTTGTTTAATATAATAACTAATTTTATAGTGTTTCACGATTTCGAAAAAAAATTATATTTGGATTTTCTTTTTTATTATCGACAACTTTTGAAGTATATGCAGTTCAATCTTGGTATATCTCTTCACTATATCCAATTTCCTCAACAAAAGCTTGTAGGTCAATATAATTCAACATTTGCGTAATGGAGTTTAAATTTGTAATTACTGATTCAGATTCCCACTGTAGTTTCAACTGATTCAAACCAATTTTATCTTCTTCATGCCATTATTCTGTAGTTGCATCCAACTTTCTTTGATCCTTTTGTCAATTACAGTTGTCTATGATTGATGCAGGTTTACGACAGCTCCTTCTAAATTGTAGTTCTTCAGAGTGTTTGTTAAATCATTGTCCTGAGGTATTAAGTTAGTCAACATGATTTAACCTAAGCCGCTTTAATATTTTGTATGATAGTCTGAACCATTGCTTCTATTATTACTGTGCAGCTGTGTGGTGAAACCATACTCTAAATTTTGTATTAAGATTAAGCCATCCATTATCTATAAAAAAACCTTCTTGTGATGAATTTTGTTTATCTAAAATGTTTTTATGTGCTTTATAAAACATTTTTTAAACAATTCCCAAATGTGTCCGGATTATAGAGTTAAATGGCACAAAGCTGTCCGAATTTTAGCAGCGTCCGAATTATTGGAGTGTGCGAGTGAACACTTGTCCCGATTAGCGAGATTGTACTGTATAGTACAGTAGACGTATACATAGCTATATTCAGTAAAATATTGATTAATTTACAACGGAAAACAGTAAAGTTGTGAACCTCCTTTAGCATCGAAAATATGCTGTAGCTAGCTGTTAACTAGAAATTATAAAAGATTCCTTTTACTGCGACCACAATATACTTAGTCATACTTAGTGCATTTGAAACATAACAGTAAAGTTTGAAGTGCAAAAAAGCAATCAGTGTAAAAAGTTATTGACATGTATAACAGAACTGACAATCATATTCTTTGTTTATGCTATTTCGACTTTAAATTTGGCGTTGCGTTTAAAAAGTAGTGTAGGAAAACGCCCATTTTTTATCCATAAAATTGGATTCAGTGAAGCATAAAATGAAAAAGAACTCTGTTAGTATTATTCCGTTAACCGGTGATAAATGCTCCCACTTTTTCATGGGTTCTTAAAGGATTCTTTCGTCGAGATGCAGTTTAATAAACCGCGGCTTATTAGTTTAAAGAAGCAACAATACAAATGTGAAAGTTCTCGATTTGCCGTAGGCAGGGGCAAAAACCAAATCTACGTGTTGTTATATCCCAATGATATTTTCTCGCCATTTATAACGGGAATAATAGAGCATTTATTTCCGGAAACGTTATGGTTTCATTAATTTTCATATAGTGTTGTAATTAGTCTGAGTAATTATTGTTGGTAGTTGGATTTGGATGGCTAAGTTGTTTATGATTATCTACTATTACTAATGATATTTTATTTCACTTGTTTATAATTTTATCCATTGGTAGGTATTTTTTATTAAACGACCATTTACATAATACAGTCTATTCTGGTTAAATGGACCACCGATTGATCGGGACAGCCGCTTATTTAGGCTAAATCTTAAAAGAACAGAAACCAATTTATGACACCATTTCGTTTAACGGGGACAGTAAATTTAAGATCAAAATTGTAAAAAACGGCAAAACTTTAAAATCACAAGACAAAATAAAAAAATATAAACAGTTTAATATTTACGAATTGTAGTGGATAACATTACTTAATAAATTTTTTTTTAATCTTGTTCATCAGACATGACATAACGTTAGCTGTCGGCGCTGCACCGGGGATTCACACGTAGACATTGTCAGGCGTGGTGGAGCTTGATGGAGTTAACATATATTCAGTAACAGCTACACCAAACTACGACGTCGCGCGTTTGCGACGTATGATACTATGGTAGACTCGCTTTTTCGTAATTTTATTAAAAAATGTAGAACCTTTGCCATGATGCCAAGAAATGACTACACTTTCAAGTAAAATTGCTTTGCTATAAAAAATTAAAAGCCAGCCATTTAACACTAATTATCGCCGGCTCGCTGCATATTATATCTGTTATTTATATGTTTGTTCAAGAATTTACTGAAGTCTAAGAAAAACACTACTTCTTTAATTTTGTATCGCACTTCACATATTTGGGACAGCCACTTAATTGTGCCAAAATGTTCTGGTGGCAGTGTATCTCGATTAAGCGGAATCGACAGTATTTTACTCCTTGCAAAAATATGACATTCGGTAAAATTAGCTAGATGAGAATTGAATGAACTTTATCATTAAGAAGTAAATGATAAATGTTTAGATTTATTCACTCCTTGCTATCGCTAACATATTTTTGACATTCCTAAATTGAAGGACCAAATTGAGTTATGTTAGAAACCGTGTATATATTCACATTTATATCGTTTGTGATATTAAATTCGTCAAGAAAACTACAGTAAAAGTGTTACTTTATTCCAGTAAATGAATAGTAGTCATAAGGAATGTTCATGAATCGTTGAAAAGAAGCTGCAGGGATATTTTAATCCAAATAGATTGACATATAATATAAAGCAGAAGTGATTTATCGTGATTCCTTGTTATCTCGGTCATACAAGCGTAATCTTCCCGCCTTACTTCAGGAAGTTAATTTTACCAAATTTCGCCGAAAACGACATCGATGCAATTAAATGTTCACATTTGCCAATGGAAATCTCGATTCCTGCCTACCCTTGACAGATTTATATTAAAGTATCGCGTTCTGTTAATCTGCGATTGATCTACTTGAATTCAGGTTAAATTTTCTATCAGAAATCAGCTGCTGCTCCCTTTTTAACGTCACACTTTTGCATCTCATGATTATGTTAAAGATTACCTTGACTTTGACACTACTTTCTTCAATAAGGAAATCGCAAATTCACAACACGATATCGATAAATCCTAAAGTTTCGATTCGGTTAGGTGGAAGTCTGCAGTCGTGACTTCATAAAATTTTTCTTGGTCATGGCTCGCTGCACACAATCTCATAACATCAGCTTTCTGTGTATAAATTTCCATATACGTGTTGTTTTGGCGGAATGAGGTGGAAGAATAATTAATAAAGACACCCATTAAAAGTGCATTCCTCCTAGATCCCGGTGGGTGTGAGGTGATGTGGGTGGTGTAGGCGCCCGCCCGTAGGCCGTTGGATTTAATGGCGGGTTTCAAATACATCGTTCTACCTATAGGTTTCAGCTAACTGTTGTTTTTTATCGTGCTTAATTGGGTACTTTAAACGCGGCGTTGGTTTTGATGTTGTAATTTGTTGCGTTTCCCTGCCAATAGTGGCTGTTTACAACAATAAAATGCGTTATCGTTTCACAATATTGGCCAGCAATCGAGTAGTAAATTGCTATGCATGTGATATCCATTTAACACCAGCATACTGTTCCTGTTACGGCTCAATACCAATGTCATGTACAGTGTGATTGTAAATGATTGAGGACAGTTTGAATTTACCGCCACAAATTTTAGTATATTTCACATGTTGGTTGTGGCTGTATCAATATAGGGGCGGGGCTTTTTATAAATACATATTTCATGGTCGCCGTATTTATGATTTCTGCTGGGCATTTTGAACAATTGTTGTAAAATATTGTTAAATTAATTTGTAATATTTTCATTTATTGTTAAGACGAAATTCTAAGTTTATTGTGTATTCATTGTGTTAATTAAAAAGATAAAACTATTGATTAAAATCGTTATTAACAATTAACATAATATATCCCTATTTCAGACGCTACTGATGAGAAATAAACAGCTGACAGGATTACTATTTGCTACCAACATGACAATAATTTCTTACGGCGGTAAATTCAAACTAGCCTCAATCATTTACAATCACACTGTAGTTATTATACAATTTTAATAAACTACATACTTTTCAGGAAAAATGCACAAATTAACACAAAAATTATGATGAAGTAGAGAAAACCCTCGATTTTCTTTCCATAAGTCAAACATCTTTTTAATCAGAATCAGCTGTGCGTAATCGATTAGATAAGCGTGTCGGTTCAGGAATTCCGTTATTAATCAACACAGTTTATTTAAAGGCGAAAACGAAGATAAAGCTGGAAGTTCCTTAGCTGAGACTTATTTTAAGATTTTTTACTAAGCATCCTGCAAGTAAATGACCCGTTGGAGTTGTGCCAACATTGAGATGAATATGTGTCAATGCTTTACATGAACAAGCCAACAACACAAAAGTTGTAGTCAAAATAAACAGCGTTTGTGATTTTTTAAGTAAACGAACAACCGTTTTTATAATAATTACCGTTAAACGCGTATACGGTAAAATATAATGGTGAGATAAGCAGGGACTGCTTTACTTTATAAAATCTGTAGATTCCTATTTCATCACTTGAAGAAATCTATATTTACAAATTACCGTTATAACCAATAATCTAAAATGATGTCAAGAAAAGGTATCATTGGAAGAGGGTTAAGTCGCTATTATCGGCATCTAACAGTACTACACACAATTATAAACATAAACAGTTTAAACAGGTGACCGTGGTAAACGTTTCATCTCTTCGAAATCCTATTTCATTCGCACAACACAAATTAAACCTATAGTACGAGATTGGTTTAAAGATCTGGACTAGTGTTTGGCGGACTAGGAATGCCTTGCTTCGCCATTCACATAAACGGACAGTGTAACAGTATCAGTACTAGTATATATAAAATAAATTTAAAATATCGTTTCATAGTACTATTTACCTGCAGCACATCACAGATTTTGATACTGGTCTTTAGAACTATACCTAATGTAAGAATACGCAGGTCATTCCTCATAACTTTAACAAGAGCGTGTTGGAAATTTGACCTTACCCAAACCATAATTCAATTTTTGTACGCAAGGAATTAACTACAACGTTTGTTTATTTTTTTTTTTCTGGTTGCAGGGCGGCGAGCCGGGCTCGGGCATGGACTGCCTGCAGCTTCGCCAATCCGCCGGGCCATTCCACTACCTCATCAGCGAACAGGCGAAGTCTTTGGTGGCACTCCAGGAGCTGCAACATGAGGTGGGCGCCCTGCTCGAGTTTCGGGATCTCGTCATCGAGACATTTCCAAATTTGCGAACGAAACTGGCGAATTCGACGCCCACTACTATGACATCACACGCGTCCAACATCCCTATAGCCGTGAGACGCGAATGGGAACCGGGAGTCCGTGTACGCCGCAAACTAACCCACAAGGAAGATTCTCGAGGAAGCAGCAGCGCCAAGAAGAGCGGAGAAGCGGGTGTCCAAGACTCCGGTTTTAGCACGGAAGCTTCTAGCAAGGAAACCCATAGCGCCTCGTCCACAGCGCTTCCACCATCCACCTCTGCGGGGAATGCTGAACCGGATGAAGCTGAAGACGAGTTGTGGAATCTCCTAGATGTAATCCATAGAAAAGGTACTCGTTTAAAGGATGAGTTGGAAGCTTTGCAGGATGCTATAAGGGACGGAAAAGAAGGAAACGTTCAGCGCGACGACGACAGTGACTTCCAAAGGGTTCTGCTACATGCTTCCGTCGATGACGTCAGGCATTTGCGAAGGGAACGCGATCTCCTTTTGGATCGCGTTGCCGAGATGGAAGCTGAACTCCTTGCGGGTCGCGTGCATACTTCAAGACTTCAGGAAGACCTGGAAAATCTCATTTCCGCCAAACAGAACCTGGAAGAGCAACTGAAGGCTGTGATGACGCATAGTGGGGAAGTGAATACGCGTATACACGACTTACATTTGCAGTTTGTGACTAATAAGAGTGCGCCTAGTTCGCCTGAAATTGACAAAATTGGTGATAAAGGACTCAGTGTTAATAAGCAGCCGAGTGCTAGTCAACGAACTCGTAGAAAAGGAAGCCGCAATCTACTCGACAATGTGTTGGGTGATCGGGTGCCCAAAGTTAAAGTGCCGGATTCAAGGAAAATCGCCGCTATTTTGAAGGAACAGGATCCCTTGATATTGCAAAGGCATTTGCTTACTTCCACTGTTCATTATCAAGTAAGAATAGTAGTAATAATAGCAGCAATAGAATAATGTCCTAAGGTATTTCTCGTCCAATTTGTCCAAACATTGATACAATGTAAATCGATATGCTCGAGTGCTAATAGTAACGGTGATTGATTCGAAAATGATTTGGATTCTAATAATAGCAAACCACCTACGTTGACTCGGGAAACCGTAAACACTTTGAGCTTATAAGCAATTTCTTGCAACATTTGTTTCGTAATTTGCTTGTCATTGATCTCTAACTGCAATAGTTCAAAGTATGGGATGCGTGGGACATCACTATACCTACTCAGCGAAATATTCAAGGTCGCTCATCAAGGCCCCACCTAACAAAAATTATTTAAATTCGTCGTTCTTTAGATTCGTGACTACGGTTTCAAAATAATCTTTCGTAGTTTTATCTCCCATCAGTTCTGCCCATGATTTATAATTATTCGTTTCTACTATTCCAAGGACTTCCTGTAAGTACCTTAAATAATGCTACCAGAAAATAAAAACAAGAAGCTCTCTTAAATAATTCAATCGGTTGCTTGCTCTGAATTCGAACGCCTCTGGAATGTTTATTAGACGAGTTCGTCCTTGTCCTCGATGTGCTACTGATCAGCTGCTTAGAAAAAAACGTTCGCGCAAAAAATAAATAGTGCAGTAGCAGGTGTACGTCTCAAAGATATTTATTGTTTGCAGATAATTTCATAAATTAATATAATATGTTAATTGTTTGCTGCCTTACTTCGTTGAAATTCATACTTTATATATTAATAATAATGGTTCAGAATTAGAGACAACTTGCACATTCATTTAAAGGTACTCCACACAGAACTCACATACAAATTACACCCAATTGAATTTGACGTTTTTGACAATGACATTAGAGAATTAGTTAGCAAAATTAAATTTCAAAAATACACAATACAGAAACACAAACT
This sequence comes from Limonius californicus, assembly GCA_014611495.1. NCBI lineage: Eukaryota > Metazoa > Arthropoda > Insecta > Coleoptera > Elateridae > Limonius > Limonius californicus. The sequence goes on from JABXWE010034228.1 coordinate 8,866, forward strand.
TTTAAGATTAGAGCAAAACACACGTGAACTTAAAAATTATACAAAACCCAACACCATCATAAATTTCCATCCTCGTTTCCTAAATTTGTCAAACATAGAATTCAATGACAAGGAAGTAAAATTTCTAAATAAAGGATTCAAATTCTGTCCATTCCCAAAATTGACTAACAATATTAAAGAAATTTTAGCAGTTAATTCAGAAAATATTCTTAAAGAAAAACATTTCAATTATGCAAAATTTCAAATTGCCAATTTGTTAAAAGACATGTCAACAACACACAAACATTCAAATTATAATACAAGCAAACATAATAATTTACTACTTGCATCAATTAAAGACAAAATCACAACAAACAATCTTATTTCTGTTAGAGCAGATAAAGGTAATACTTTAGTTATTTTACATAAAGATGATTATATACAAAAAGTTAATAATTTTATAACTACCTCAAATTTAGAAACCTTAAAAAGAGATCCTACGAAAAAATATAACAGCTATCTAAAACAAACATTAAATAACTGTATTGTTACCTTAACTGATTACGAGAAAAGAAAAATAATACACCCAAACCCACAACCACCAAAACTATACGGTTTAATAAAAATACATAAACCCCAAATGCCTATTAGACCGGTAGTCTCATACATAAACGCACCCAACCACATGTTAGCAAAAACATTAAATAACATAGTTACTAGTTTAGAATACACACCAAAATATTCTGTTAAAAATTCTTCCGAATTAATCAGTAGGTTGTCCAGTTTAGGTTTACCACCACACTGCAAACTTGTTAGTTTCGATGTCACCAATATGTTTTCACAAATACCTCCTCAAGAGTGTATTCCTTTGTTAAATAATATTTTTATCAACAAAAATGTTGAATTAACAAAACGAAATGAGTTGATTCAATTATTCGAACTTTGTATTAATCAAAATTATTTTATTTTTAATGATAAAATTTATGTTCAAAAAAACGGTTTACCAATCGGAAGTCCAATTTCTCCACTTTTAGCTAATATATTTATGGAAAAATTAGAAGATCGAATTTTTGAATCAAATCAATCTTCGAAAATTATATTTTGGTTCCGGTACGTTGATGATATTTTAGCATGTTTTAATAGTTCATTTGAGTTTATTGGTGACTTCTTAACGTTTATCAATACCCTACACTCAAACATAAACTTTACATTAGAAACAGAACAAAATAGATGTATTAATTATTTAGACTTAAACATAAAAAATTAATTCCGAAAACAAACTCGAATACTCTATTTATAGAAAACCTACACAAACAGATATCACAATACCACAGGACTCAAGTCACCATAAAATACATAAATTAGCAGCCTATAGGTCACTGATACATAGAGCTTTAACAGTTCCCCTAAGTAACACTGATTACACCAAAGAGATTTCGATTATTAAACAAATTGCACACAGTAATGGGT
>JABXWE010034229.1:0-13513 GCA_014611495.1 Limonius californicus
TGGCTTGAATAAAACAATAATAACCCATAGTTGGAGTGAGGACAATAGATAAAACTCTCTTCAAACCTTGCTTTATTTTAGCAGATAAACTAAACTTCTACATGGAATTGTGTGTTATCTAACATTTTCATTACATCTTGAGGTCGTGTGTCACCTTTATGCAGAAGTATATGCCACTGATTATTAACGACCTTTATTTTTTGTTATCATTCTTCGAAAGTCAATAAGATTGTGGGTAAAAAGTTAATTCTCCAAATATATTTTACTGTAAAAAATATTTTCTAAGAAACATTTTTTAAATATCGTTTTGGGATATACGGCCACTGCAACTGCTCTTTATGAAGAAATATGACGAAGCAAAGCAATACTGCTGCAATATAGATATAGAGCAGATTTTTGAAACTTTTATTGATGATGACGAATGTTGTTGCAATGTAAGTTGAAGGAAATAAACAAATGTATTATAGATATACAGATTCGGAAATTGAGGATCTGGAAGGTGAAATTGTGTTTAGCGGCTATCCAGTAATAATGTATCAATACTATACCATGTGGGGAGACGACAGGCCGATGCTTGTGCATGTGCACTTCACGTTTGTATATCATTACAAATCCAACTGTCTTCGGGTAACATTCGTTTAGAAAACAAACGCTTCATTTAATATTAGTTTTATTACTTTAATAATACAATGTTGATTTATACAACCGAAGAAAAGGTCCGTATAATAAAATGGCATTTTGCTGGGAATTCTCTTCAAGATACTGTACTTTTATTTATTGTGGCATTTGCGAACCGGTCAATTCCTTCAATACAAACTATAAGTAATATAGTAGGTAAAAGCCTTTGCGAAATACGGTTGTGTTGTTGGATTTTGCAGGAAATGCCAAAAAATAAATGAAGAACATGCAGTTCCTCACTTGTCTCAAGAGAGAGAAGAGAGAGAGAAGTGAATGTTTGTTCATTTGTTGAAATTAATGGACCTTGTTTGAGTCGCCAAATTTCTAACGAAGTTAATACTAACCACCAGCAAACAGTCCAAAATATTTTAAACTAGAAACTGTCCAAGAAATATTTCCCGAGGACAATATCCGCCGAATGGAATTTTGTGAAACCGTGATGGAAACGGCACATGAAAATGAACACCATCAGAAATATTTTATTTCCTGACGAGAGTACTTTTCCGTACTTCCGTCGCTCAGTATTGGTTTCGGAAAAATAAAGATCTTTATGTAGCTAACCGAATCCAATATCCACAAAAACTTAATGTTTGGACTGGTATATTGGGTGATAATATTATTGGACCATTTTTTATCGACGGTAGTTTAAATGGCGAAAGATATTTGGATTTATTACGACATCAAGTAATTCCTGCCGTTCGGGAACTTGATGTTAATTTCGAAGAAATTTGGTTCCAACATGATGGTTGTCCCGCACATAATACAGTTAGGACAATGAACTTTTTTCAGAATACATTCCCTGATCGTATTATTGGCAGGGTGGGTCGATATTGTGGCCACCAAGATCGCCCGATGTAACGCCTTTTGATTTTTTTCTTTGGGGTTTCCTTAAGGAAACTATTTACAAACATAGCCTTGAAGTTCGGCGGAACTTCTACGACAGATTAGGCTATTGTACGGCACAAGAAGGTGGAATATTCGAACCCCTCATAAATTAATATTTATTAGGTATTTATTATAAAAAATTTACGTTTTAGTTATTCTTAATTTATTATCAATATTTTATTTTTAGCAGGAACGGGTTTTTTAATTTGAAAGGAATATATTTTTATTTTTAATATTTAATTTAAGAATCATTTGGTTTCTTTTACCCCAGTTGGTGATAAATAATATAAACTTATATTAAACGTTACGATTTGATATAATTCTACAAAGTATATCAAGTTGTTTTGTTAATTCCTGATTACGCCAATATTTTACTGCACCTAAATAAAACAGAGACTGCAAATACAACCGCCGCAAGCGATCGAGATTGACTGGGGTCTACGTAGAAATGGACGTGCATTGGCTTGCCGTCTTCCCACGCGGTGTAGTATTGACACATTATTACAGCTTAGCCGCTAAACACAATTTCACCTTCCAGATCCTTAATTTCCGAATCTGTATATTATTAACTGGCAATGGTGTTGTTTTAATAAAGTCACCTCAACTCAAATGTGGAAGACTGAGTTGTTGATTTATTTCAGTCGATAAGTAGCTTCAGATGCTTTACTAATTCGGTTACCTAACAGTAAATATGAAACCAAAGGTAACATTCCTTTATGTTATTCCAGTACCATGCACACTGGAAAATGATATAAGGGTCAAAGCGTTCAAAACCGAGAAAGTTAAAACTATTATTATGAGTAACCTGGACGAAACCAGCACAAAGGAAGAAATATTAAAAGCAATAGAAACACTCCAGATTAAGACAAAAGACATAAACATATGGGAGATAAGGAAAAATAAAATAGGAAAGTATAGCATCTACCTGCAACAGAGGCGTACGTCCTATTGAAGAGAACCAACATAATCATTGGATGGTTAAAATGCCAAGTGATGGAAATGGTAACCCCAACGAGATGCCACAAATGTCAAAAACTAGGACACATAGCTATAGAATGTAGAGAGGAGATGGCACGAGAGAATAAATGTTATAATTGCGGGAAGGAAACATACATAGCAAAGGAGTGTACGGACACAGTGTACTGTGAAGAGCGTTCTGTAGAAGGGCATAGGAGTGACTCGATGCTATGTCCAAAATACAAACACATGGTGAAAACAATAAAAATGTAAAGAAAAGATATCAAGGAAATTCCGGATGGAAATAAAACTGAAGAAAACAGAAGTGAAGATGAATACTCTGACATCCACTATAAAACAGTTAAAAATAAGGTAAGAAAAGGAGTAAAAATTCCAACCCAAAATTAGAATTATACATATAAACGTTGAAAGAAGTGTCGATACACATGATATAATGGAGGTAACGGTAAAAGAACTAAGTGTAAATGTACTAATAGTGAGTGAACCTAACAAAATAATTATTCGGAGGGAAGGACCATGGATGGCAGATGAAAACGAAGATGCAGCAGATTGTAATATTAAACAGAAAGTAGAAGAGAGGAGAAAAGGCAATGGTAATATTTGGATGGACATAGAAGGTGTAAGGATAATAGCCTGATACATCTCACCAAATTGCAGCCTGGAAGAATACGAGGTATACATACAGAGATTAGACGTGGAAGTCAGAACATCGCAAGTAAATCTAATAGCAGCAGGGGACTTAAAACTCCAAATCGCCAGAACGGGGCTGCAACAAAAATTATAGAAGAGGACGAATCTTGGCAGATTGGCTGGCAGAGAATGGGTTAACTGTACAAAATGTAGGAAACACCCCAACCTTCGTAAGGAATGACCAAGAGTCGATAATAGATATAACGCCGGGCTCAGAAAGTATAGCTCCCAAAATAAAGAATTGGAGGGTACTAGACAGAGGCACAATGACCTTACATCAATATACATATATACTATGAAGTTGGGAATCCGGACAGGGAAAGAGATAACACTAACAAACACTTAGGATGGAACGTCCGAAAGCTCAATAAAGAAATATTTCTAGAGAGGATAACAAGGGGAGTGCAAATAGACGAAGGACTAACACCTACAAGAATAATAGAAGAAATTACAAACACGTGTAATGCAACAATGCCAAAGAAAAGACAAGATGGTAACAACAAGCCAAAGTACTGGTGGTCAAGGGATATAGCGAAAGAGCGTGAACGCATACATAAACTCAGAAGACGATGGACAAGAGTAAGAAGTCGACAAACATCCCAAGAGGTCAGGAACAACACACAGAGAGAATACAAGGATGCATTGAAAAGTTTAAAAATTCTAATAAGAAAAGGGAAAGAGAAAGCCTGGAAAAAACTATGCGAAGACATAGAATATGACCCTTGGGTAGATGGCTATAAAATAACAATGAAAAAAATAAAGCCCAGACCACTAAATATAACTGCTGACGTTAGAAGAAAGGTGATTCAAGAACTTTTCCCTAAAAGAAGAGCCATAAACTGGATACCCGAGCAAGGATAAAATGAGGAAATAGAGGAAGCATCCCTGGAGGAGATAAGAAGGGCAAGTAGCAAAATGAAAAACGGCAAATCCCCGGGCCCTGATGGAATACCGGCTGAGATTTTAAAGATTGTAGTGGAAGAACTCCCTCAACATATAAGACAGGTTGTAAATGACATAATGAGAACATGCGAGTTTCCTAGAGAGTGGAAAATAGCGAGGCTAGTGCTAATCAAGAAACCGAACAAGCCAGAAAATGAACCAGGATCATACAGGCCACTATGTCTTCTAAACACAATGGGGAAGCTCCTAGAACAAGTGATCGCTGGGAGATTAGTAAGAGAACTTAGAGATGGAGAAGACTTGTTGCAATACGGCTTCAGGGAAGAGAAATCTACAGTTCAAGCTATAGAGAAAATAGTCAAAATGGCAAAGAAGGAGATACAAAAGCCCCTAAAAATAAGAAAGCTATGCGCACTTATCACCTTAGATGTTAAAAATGCCTTCAATTCAGCTTCATGGAGGATAATAGTAAAAGAGCTCAGAAGAAGGAACATATTTTGGAATATAACAGAAATCATAAAAAGCTACCTAAAAGGTAGGAAAACAATAGGTGAGGAGGGCGAAACAATGCCTATCACTAGAGGAGTCCCACAGGGATCAGTTTTAGGACCAGTGTTATGGAACGTACTGTATGATGGGGTGCTGACGCTAGAGATGCCGAAAGGTGTTGAAACAAGTGCATACGCAGACCACCTAGGGGTAATTGTAACATAAAAGACGAAGGAAGAACTAGAGATAACAGCAAATGTAGTTTTCGAAAGAATAAGACGATGGATGGCAAATAACGACCTGGAACTAGAAGCGCAGAAAACTGAGGCTATTGTAATTATGGGAAGAAAGAGAGGACTGACAACGGTAAGATTCCAACTTGATGGGACAATAATAGTCCCACAGCCAATGATTAAATACCTAGGGGTGACTATCGATAAACACCTAAACTTTGGAGCCCACATACGCCGAATAGCCGATAGAAGCAGAGAGGTAACGAGCTCACTGGCAAGACTAATCCCAAGATTAGGAGGAGCAGGAGAAAACAAAAGAAGGGTACTTAGCCTCAGTTGCAGAAAGCATAATCCTGTACGCAACTCCTGTGTGGCTTAAAGCAATAGAAGATAAGAAGTACAGGAACGAGCTGAAGGCTCTTCAAAGAAAATTTGCGATTAGAATAGCAAGAGGCTACAGGACTATTTCCTACGAAACAAGTGTGATAATTGCAAGAACCATACCAATAACCCTACTACCACAGGAAAGAGTTCAGGCTAGGGACAAGAGCAAAGAAGAGAAGAAAGAACTGCCCTCAAGAACCATAGAAAGATGGCAAGCTGAATGGAACAACAGTGAAGGCAGCGTATGGTTACATAGGCTAATGGCAGATATAACTGATTGGGTGAAACGGGAGCATGGACAGAGTGGATACCACTTGACGCAAATGATGACAGGGCATGGATGTTTCCAAGAATACCTGCATAGATTTGGCAAAGCACAAACACCGAACTGTAGATACTGTGGTGCAGATACTGACTCGGCGGAACATACAACATTCAGATGCAAGCGGTGGAGCGCAATTAGAACAGACAGATTGGGAACAGAACTGACGGTGGGAAATATAATACCTATGATGCTAGCCAACGAGGGAGGTGCTAAGGACAATGAATGGAGAAGAAGAACGAATAAGGAGTTAGCAGACGTAGACCAGGAGAAAAGTATCAGAACAGTAGTACAGCGAAATAGGTTAAGATGGTTAGGTCATATAACAAGATTAAAAGATGAAGACCTAACGAAGAAAATGTACAAAATGGAGATAGCTGGAAGCAATAGGAGAGGAAGGCCAAGAAAAACATGGTGGGAGGGCTTAAGAGAGGACCTACAACAGTACGAGCTAATAATGGAATGGGAAGCAATGGCCAAGAACAGAAAGATATGGAAAAAGAAGATACAAGCCATAGGCCAATAGGCCTGCAGTGCTGATTTATATATATATGATGCTAGCCAACGAGGGAAAATGGAGATTGGTAGAAAATATGATCCGCAACATAATTGTTAGAAAAGAGAATGACGAAAGAGAACGATAGAAAGAAATAGAAACTCCCCGCCCTGAAGTAATACACGAATGGTTCCGGGGCGGTGGATATGGAAAGAAGGAGGGGTTTTAGCCGGTAGGCGCTTGTGTTAAGCACAGGCAAGTCAGGCACTATCCAGACAGAAAAGAGCCAAATGTGCATGAGCTTTTCCCCCTATCACAAAAAAAAGTACCATGCACTTAAGGAGTAGACTGTGACCGAGTTTGTTTCTTCTAACTTAAAGAATAACTAGTACTTTAACCATTTAGGTTCCTTGACGTAACCATCTAGGTATCAAAATTGTTTCATCTTCCGTTATCTACACAACATTATCTGGCAACCGTATGACTTAGATGACTTAACCTTAATCTAAATATGGAGAATTTTCTTACCAGTTTACATCTTATAATTGAAAGCCTAACTGACAATTTACCTGAATATTGAAATGTCCATAACGTACCTCTAAATAAACTAAAAATACACACCTCTAAGTTTGTTAAGTAAAAACGATTTTCCGCTTCCCCATTTAGCATACAATCCAACAGTTATAGGCATGGACAGTGAAGGTTCACTCAAGATGTCTGCGAGGGCGCTACTGTATAAATCATAGCCCAACATGTTTTCATTATCTTCGTTAGTATTTAACCTTCCTGAAAATTATCCAATATTACAATGTGTATATGAAGTACAACTCTACACATTACTAGCTCCAAATATTTGCCCAAGAATGGTTTTCTGGTGATTTATATCGATGTTGTAAGGGGTTTCTCCGGCACGATTTGGTCTGTATAATAGTTGACTATGTTTGGGGTTGCGCAATAATATTTCAACAATGCCTTTTGAGCGGGCACGCATGGCTATGTGGAGAGCAGTGTCGCCCTTTTTGTCTGCCGCTGAAACTTTGGCTTTTTTATCCAGAAGTAACTGAACTATTTCAGCGTTACGTGATCGAACAGCTTTTAAAAGGGGTGTGTCCCCATCCTGTAAAATATTTAATTGTAGTGTGTACAGGTTATGAATTCTATTGATAGACTGTCAGAAATTAAAGTTTCACACCTTTGTTGATACTTCTAAATCAGGATTAGCATTCAAGAGCATTTTAACAATTGCAATATTGCCTTTTTCCACAGCCATATACAAAGCAGTTTTTCGGTCCTTTCCACAAATATCTACATCTGCATACTTTTTTAGCAGAGCTTCCACCACCCCTCTATGGCCTCCTTTGACGGCGTGGATTAAATTTGTATCACCTGCTCTGTCCTGAAACAGCACCAAACATACAGAAAAAGATCAAAAATAAAAAGCTAGCCTTTACCTGAACATTTATGTAAGCACCTGCGCTCATGAGAGCTGTAGCAATATCATAATATCCTTCTTTGCAGGCAACTGTAAGAGCACTACAGCCATCTTTATCCAAGGCGTTTACATTGGGTTTGTATTCTAAGAGCAAATTTACTACGTCCACGTGGTTCCCTTGAGTAGCCACAAGCAAAGCCGTCCAAGAATACATGCCAGCGGTGTCTGCATTGGCACCTATACGAATCATTTAAGAATAAGATAAGAATGGATAAAAAAATTGCTATTGTACCTGCTCGCAGTAAACAATCAACAATCTCAGTGTAACCTTTCCTAGAGGCCCAGACAAGAGCCGTGGTTCCATACTTATCACCCACATTAACTTTAGCACCGTGACTAATGAGAGATTGAACAATTTGAGTGTAGCCTCGACCGGCTGACCACAGTAAAGAAGAAATGTGGTAGTTTCCGTGGGCGTTAACATCAGCTCCTCTATCTAATAGTAGTGATACTACGTCTGTTCGACCTTTATATGTAGCCCACATGAGAGCACTCCAGCCACCCTATAACAGTAATGTTTGAACTATTTTTCAAGCGACAATTACACAGCATGAAAAAAAAGAAATCACTTTGTATCACATAGGTGATACTGTTTGCTTGGTCCTTACTTATACTGTACATAAGAACTGTCCAACCGCTCTATAACCTCAATTTTTTTATTAAACAAGGATAGACAATTATAAACAAAATAAAAATCCAAATAGTTTAGGTTCCATCAAATAACTGTTTGGTCCTTGTATGTTCTCCACATCAGTACAATCCAATCATTGCATAACAATAATTTTTGATATTACTGTCTGTCTGATGATAACATTATTATGCCCTACTTGCAATGAAAAAAAAAAAGAGAGAAAGAGATATGTGTTACGTTTCACCCAATAACAATAGCACTACGTCTGATTGATCTTTGTATGTTGCTAACATGAGTACAATCATACTATCCTACAATAATAATTTTTGAACTACTCATGAACAGGCATATATAAGCTAAATGTGGTAGTTCTCATGTAATAACAGTGAAAATATGTCTATTACGCATTTTTGTGTTGCCCACATGAGTGCAATCAAGTACCCTATAACAATAACTTTAAAACTATTAGCAATGGACAATTATAAATGAAAGAAGAAAAGAAATACGTTAGTTTGTACATGACAAGTGATAGTATGCCTGTGCAGCCATTACATACACCCCATGTAAGGACAATCTAATCATTTTCTAACCTCAATTTTTTATTTATTCAAAAGACAATTACAAACAAAAAAACAGAAGAAAATTGCTAGTTTTCATCCCCTAAAAGCGATATTATGTCTGTTTAGTCCTTGCATGCTGCCAAGGTTAATGCATCCTACCATCCTATAATATTAGGAGACGAATATAAACAATGATAGTTTACATCCAATAATAGTGAGACTACATCTATTTAACACTTGTATGCTGCCTAGATACCCACAATCCAATCACTATTACAGCATTATTACAAACCATTTTTAGCGCAGATAGGTGATTGCAGAATTTTCTTTAGCACACCTATATATACAGGGAGCTTAAAAATTCGTTCGGACTATTTACCCACTTATAGATCTCATCAACACAAAAAAGTCGTAATAAATATGCGTTCGAAAATCAATCGTTTTGGAGATACAGCCAAATTATTTACGCAGAGTAGGAATGCAGAATCGTATTTCTAACGTCTGGTAGGGAAGTGGATAAAACAACATTTGTTTGAGTTTTTTAAGTGTCAATATTGTTATCATTGTTGAAATATGTATGGTAAGGCCAATGGTAATTCCTATGAAGCGCGTCGCTTGTGTGCCGAAGCATTTCGGAATCAGGCACTTCCGTGTGACAAATTGTTTACAAATTTGGATCAACGTTTATCCAAACTTTGCGCATTTAAAGCAAGAAATGGTAGTGGTGGTCGGCCTAGATCAGTTTCTATTCCTGAAGCGGAACTTAACATTTTAAGGAGGATTGAAGAAAATCCAGGTATCAGTACTAGAAGACTTTCTGCCGAAACAAATATTAATGTTTCTCTAATTTGGAGAATGTTACGTGAGGAGCAATTGTACCCATACCATATTTAAAGGGTACAGCCTCTTATTGTGCCTGATTATGCTGCACATCTGCTGTTTTGCCGATGGGCACTGAGAAGACTTGTGAAAAACGCAAACTTTGTTAGTGAAGTCTTATTTCCTGACGAAGCTAGTTTCACAAGAAATGGCATTTTTAATTTCCACAACAGCCATGTTTGGTCAGATAAAAACCCTCATGCGATTATTGAATCGAATTATCAACAATGATTTTCAACTAACGTTTGGCTTGGTGTTTTCGGAGACCATATGATAAGACCTTTTTTTCTTCGGAACCGTTTGACTGGCCAATTGTATCTTTACTTTTTGCGTAATGTCTTGCCACTATTGTTAGACGATGTACCCCTCATGCATAGAATGAATATGTGGTTGATGCACGATGGGGCTCTTGCACATTTTTCGGGGCTCTTGCACATTTTTCAATCATGGTCAGAAATTTCCTAAACGAAAATTACAACGGCAGGTGGATAGGGCGAGAGGGGTTCAGTTGTACGGTCACCTAGATCTCCTGGCCTCATTCCGCCCGATTTTTGTATTTGGGGTATTTAAAGTCGTAGTTTATTCAAGCCCTGTGAATAATTTAAATGAACTGCGGGAACGAATAGAACATGCCTGCCAAACTGTTCGTATGAATCCGGAAATCTTTGAAAGAATGCGGCGTTCATTTTTACGGAGATGCGAAGGATATGTACAAATGGAAGGAACATCTACTTTAATTATTTGTAATTAAAATGTTTCATTTACATGGCTATTTATTTTAATCGGTGGGGAACTTATTGAAATAACAAACAATATTTATTTCCTTAAAAAACTCCACATCTCGTTGATTTTCGAACCCGTGTTTGTTAAGACTTTTTTGTTTATATTGACGAGATCTATAAGTTGGTAAAATATCCGTACGTATTTTTTAAATACCCTGTATATAAATTAATAATTTCCAATTTCAAATTTCCCTTACATGACATACATAATAAAATTAACGAATTCATCTGCTTTTTTGTTAGGAGATGTAGATATAGATTTAATAAATTACAAAACTATTAATTTTATTTTTGTGTAAGTAGGCATTTGGCATTTTATTTTTTCCTTGAATACTTAATCTCCTATGAGACGTAGTGACCTTCTCTCCTATGCCTGTGTTGCGCATTTAGAAAATACTACAGACATAGAGGACCTACAACTTAAGGTGGGTTCCGAACCACGGGATTTGTAAACACTTCTACTCTAGAGATTTTCCCAGGCGGGCACTTCATTTTAATTTTTAGAAGAAATTAACTTATAGTTTTATTTAGGTATATTTCAAATACGTTATCTGTGGACCAGGGTTTTCCATTCATGGATCGCTACCAGGCCGGACACCACCATTTAAGAAACTCTGTTCTATACTATTAATTTTTAGGCTATTTATGAACAGATGAATATAAACAAAAGATGAGATAAAATACGTTAACTGGCATTCAATAATGGGGATACTAAGTCAGTTAGGCAACTGTTAATTTTTAGACCATTCTCACACAGACAATTATATAAACAGAAAATTAATAAGTTAGGGAACTAAACAAAGATCATTATCAGTTTATGTACCATATCTCTCTGATCGATATTTGCTCCATGTTCCAGTAATTCGTGGCACACGTCCGCATATCCTTCTTTAGCCGCGAACAAGAGTGCACTCCACTGGTCACCATCTTCAGCGTTTGGGTCTGCTCCATGTGATAACAATTCCCTTATAAATGCAACACGGCCTTTAGAGGCAGCCAGCATAAGTGCAGTAGTTCCATTCTAAAAGGAAACAGGTTCAACTTGGAAAAATCACTAACTGAAAGTTTACCTCATCTTTATCGTCAACTTGCACTTGTTTGTTTTCTAAAAATGACTGCAGTCCTTGTAAGTTGTCTTCGTTGACAAAGCCAGCTAGGGAACGGTAGCAAAGCGACACCATCGACTCTGTTTGATGGAGCGTCTGCAACAAATTTGGTATCAATTTTTATGGTTTATTCAGGAAGCAGCAGTTTTAAATGTAATGCTTTCTTGGGTTAGAGAAATAATTTTCACAAACTCAGTTAAAGTGTTATATTATACTTCAAATCATCTACTGATTGTGCAAAACAAATGGCAACTGCTTGGAGTGGGTTACATTTCTTGTAAGTACTACAACACTATATCAAATGTGTTAAAATTTTAACACGCCCAACGCCATTCCTACTTAGTTAAGTTACGGTTAGTGCAACCAAAACTCAATATAGGACAACTAACGTTGTGCGAGTGCCTTCGCAGGCCGAGCCCAAAATGAAACCTTCGGTTATGCTCTCCATCGGGAGACGTTAATGTGAATGATGGAAGGTGCAAGTGTGTTAGAGAGCCTCTCCACGCCGACTCCGGGAAGTGTAGATTCAAGAAGGACCGACGTCGCTGAGGCGGCACTTCCAAGGGCGCCACCGAAATACTGTGTCTCACTTTGGGTTTTTGTGAAGGTGTTGGTATGAGATCCATTGTACTGCGATTTTCAAGTGTTTAACGAAGAGTGACAAGTGAATACATTGATAGGAACAAAACGAATGATTAAGGTTAAATATTTCTCGAATATGAACAAATTAAATTTACACGTTCACATACAGTTTTCAAGGAGAAATATATTGTTAGTAAAGTTGGTTAAACAGTGAAAAAATAAGGTGTAATTTGGGGCTACTGTGTTCATAACTGACGAATTAAAATAATTCAATGTTTACAGCGAAAAATTTTACAAAATTACGTGTATTAGTTAAAATTCGTTTTTATTATAAAATAGCTAATTTTTCATCTAAGATATCTCATATAGTAAATATCACGGAATGAAATATTAATTTTGATATTAAAAATGTTTTTAACCAAATATCCTGATCAATACTGAATGTAATGTTATGTATATGCGTTCCAAGAACGCCTTGTATATACAAAATGTCACTTAAATGTCCTAAGTATGCTAATGATAGATAAGGGAATGTAAATTAGCTTCAAACAAATACATATTTTGTTCAATGATTACGCACGATCTTCTAAATTTACTGGCTCATTAAAAAAATACCTAGAAAGCCAAAAATATTATACAAACTTTTCTGTACATAATAAAGATTGCCCGCATCACTGAATTATACTATACAAACTACCATTGTAGTTTAACTGTTTTGCACTATACTGGAAACATACTATACGATCAAATAAAAATTTAACCGAGGCCGCTTATAGAACAAAAACTGTGATTTTTTAATGATTTGCATTGATCTATTAAATATTAACAACTTATCCAAGTGTCAACTGTTATTATGCTAAAGGCAACGGTGATTAAAAATTTTGTTATCGAACTGCACAAACCCGATAAGTGTAAAAGGGCAGAATAAGCAACATCATCATTATCATGAACAGCTTTTTCATGCCACTACCGGATACCGGCTTCTTCTCTGCCACGTGCTTCTCCTCAGCGCTAAGATAGGAACATAGGAGACTTACAGTTTAACGCAAATCTGATTAGCATTCATTCCAGAGAAGGTTTTTAGCATTAAGATCCCACCGTTGCTAACCACATTGAGAAGCAACATATAAGGGGGTAAATAATTAAGATAATATATCCATGGGTATGTTTAAACGAACCTTTACAGATTTCAGGAATAGAGTTAAACATGTCTTCCTTCATCATCATACTCAAAAGTTTTCTGTTTCCAAGGTAAAAAAGGAAAACTGGTATACTCTGCTCTTTGTTTTCAAGGTATGGTGTCTCAAATTCCCAATATGTACGTTTGCCAAATACAGAATGATTCAATACGAGTGAATATGCTGCTTTATAATGATACTAATGTTTTGCGTGCCGCTTTACTTAAATTTCGACCGGATACATT
>JABXWE010034231.1:0-10617 GCA_014611495.1 Limonius californicus
ATATATATATATATATATATATATATATATAATTTGAAATAAAGATGATATGAACAGTTTCCAGTATGGGAAAGTCCAGGGAGGCAGTCGCGTCCACTTATTTTTATTTCTGTTGTTCTTAATATATTTTTTGTTTTTGCTGTTTCTGTGCGTGTCTCTGCTTGAAATAGTAGTGGTCTCATTGTGGCTTTATCAATTCGGACTGCATTAATTTAAGTTATATACAGTAATAATTAATAGTAATAGTTTAATTGTAGGTCAAGGTTGCTAGATAGTAATATATACGACACATTTAATACAGAAATCAAACTGTCAATTTCCTGGTCTATGTTGCTCCTACAGGTCTTACAGATAGAAACAACAAGCAACTGTCACGTTTTATGACAAATGATTTCCCTTTCTCAACACAATAGAGTTTAGGTTTCACAATTAAATTTAATAATTTGCTTGACGTGTAACAGCAGCAGGACAAATGTAAATGTGGACTATGTCACCAGCATTGGCGAAATCTGAAGGCAGCATATCCTATTTCTTTGACGACCCATACATTCGTACTGTTGACATATATTCCTGGGCGCAAACGCATAGTAAACTACTTTTTTAACAAATTGAAAATCGACTGTCCCTCCTCAAAACAGCCTTTTATGAAAACTTTAGAATATGCGGTTTCAGGTATGTAGTAAGATTAACGTCCAAGAAATCGGAAGTAAACTTATTAAAATTTAAGATTTGAGTTTTCCTGAGCTGAGGAAGGAGTCATGAATCGGAAATTTATGTTCAGGTATAGGGACAATCGAACGGGCTATATAAAGTTTTAAGAGTCGAAATGATGAGAAAATGTTGAAGAGTAGAGAAGTGATTAAATTCATTATTTTTTAAAGTGCACCCTCGAAACTTCCTGACGGGGTTTTCCCGCTTTTTCCACGTTTTTGTTTCCTCTTTTCAGTTTTCTAATGTACAAAACGTAATTTAAATAATCATAAGAAATTAATTTAACCGCCACCTAGCACAACTAAACCACAACTGGCTCACCCAGTTATCAGTAACTAAGGTATCCCTACTACAGAAAGGGTGCGATTTATGAATCGTGATCAAATTCCTCATTACCATTAACATCCTTTCGTCTCCTGCTTTCTGCGTATGCTCGAAGGTGAACGTGGGCTATCGTACATGTAAAATATTTTCACAAACATTAATCGACTATAGTTCTTATGATGAGCATTTTTCAGTTTCGGATTAGCGCTTTATTTGCACAGCACAAACTGAACGCATTTCTGTCTTTGTTAGTTGCTCGCAGATTCATATTTCCGACAAAGACGTATGTCGGAGTGACATCTGCGAACGAAACAACACCAACACTGTACGTGCGACGTATTCTGTCGGCTGACACGTTTAGTAGAAAGAAACAGAGATACTTGAAGAATGTCGCGCTGATTCAGCCAACCGGTACTTAAATCTGTTTCCAGCAGTATTTAAAATGTTTTTGAGGTTTATATGTCAATATTTTATTTTCCAAAGTTGCCTGTAAGAGTTTCTATTTACAATGTTGTTTATTGCTGAAATTTATTTTATACACTTTGGGAACCTTTGTTTTTACTGGGAAATAGTTCTATAGATCTCCCGGTTTGTATTTGTTTGTGGAAATTCGTATTAAGAGGTTGAAGATAAGTTAACAGGATTTTTGTCATGCAGCCATTAAAAAGTAATTACAGTTACTGGAATGTATTCTTGAAAATGGTAAATTTCCACAAACTAAAACAAACCGGGATATCTACAGAACTATTTCCCAGCAAAAAGAAAGGTTCCAAAAGTGTATAAAATAAATTTCAGCAATAAACCACATTGTAAATAGAAACTCTTACAGGCAAGTTTGGAAAATAAAATATTGACATATAATCCTCCAAAACATGTTAAACACTGCTCGAAAAAGATTTTAAGTAGTGACGGTTGGCTGCGTCAGCGCGACATCGTTCAAGTATCTCTGTTTCTTTGTACTAAACGTGTCATCCGAGAATACGTCGCACGTACAATGTTGGCCTCGTTTCGTTCGCAGATGTCACTACGACATACGTCTTTGTCGGAAATATGAATCTGCGAGCAACTAACAAAGACAGAAATGCGTTCAGTTTGAGCTGTGCAAATAAAGCGCTAATCCGAAACTGAAAAATGATCATCGTAAGAACTATAGTTACTAATCGCACGAGAACTTTATTTATTAGGACCCGGAGATATTGTCCATAGGATCGCCACTAAATCAGATACATAAAAGGATCTACTGTTCAACAGAAACTTCAAAATTATGCAAGTATTGCACTAAATTATAGTACGAATAATATAGAGGTGATAACAATTTACTCCTAATGATTTTTTTGTTGCCACTTGCCTCAGCCATAGCGAAAGACATTTTAGGAGATTAGAAATCAACATACACTGCAACATGCAACATTATAAAAAATAGTTTATACCATGTTTAAAACCGTCGACAAAGGGTAAATTGCGAAAAATAATATGAAAGATTTAGCATTTTTAGCATGTTCTAATAGCACTTAAATGTAGATTGTCGACTGAAGTATTTAGAAGTTAATGAAAACAGTTTTCATAGACATGTGCCTCTGCATGCATGGCTCCTGAAGAAGTCCTCATCGTTTCGATTAATTACGACACTCCCAACCGTAAACAGACACCTACACATTTTAGATAAAAATAAAAAATTCCTGTATCGTGACAATATTAATTCTTGTTGATTCTAAGAATATTTTTTAGTATTTACTACATTGGCTACAGCTTATTGGATATGTTCTACTCTCTACAATTTGTTTCAGTTGTTATTTATATAAATTAACAAAACTGCCTCTAAACATTACGTCAGAGTTTTGTACAGGACGCACTATCGGTTAGTGATTACAGTCAATTGGATACTGGTCTAAAAAGCATCAAGATAAAGGGCGAACGTTTTAAAAACCCCACCAAATACTAAACAGCCGTCTGTATAAGGTATTCTGATCTAAGATCACTGTGAATAGCTGGAAATAGTCAAAAACTATATAAACGCCCCAAAACGTAATATTCTGTACAAGGTATTATCTCCTATAATAATTCATCAGCCAGGTTTTACTGCAATTAATCATAGCGCAATTAGTCACGTTCCCACAGCTGTTAGCGAACATGAAATTCCAAAAAAATAGTTTTGTGTTGCTGCAAAACATCTATTTGTATTAGCAGCATTCAGGAATAGTTTAGATTGAAATTCCCAGCGCAGTTTAAAGATCTGAAACAAACTAATTATAACCGATATTTAGTGAATCAGTTCTGCTCAAGTCTGTTCGTGGAATTCATTATAAAATAAAAATACAACGGGCATGGCATACTGCACCGTTGTTAACGAATATTGTTGTAAATAAAATAATAACTAAATGTTCCCTAAAATAATACAAATATTGCTTTCCTGTTAGAATAGCAACAAAAAAGAGCAATGGCAATTTCTATGTTTTACGAATCATTTGTTAATTATAATCATAATTTTGCGTCCCAGTGCTGGGAACCAGTCTCTTTCCTGCCACGTGTTTCTCCTCAGCACTAAGGTGGAAGCTAAGGGGACCTACAGTTTAACGTCGAATCCGAATGAATTAAATGTAGAGAAGGTTTTTAGACATTAAAACCCTACCAGATTAGGGAATTGTATGTAGTGGATTGGACATAATTTTTATATCAACCTTGGTAATGGTGGGGAATCGAACCCATACCATATTTCACGTTTTTAAATACCAGTGCACATTGGGAATATGGAACATATAATTCAATCAAATCCCCTTGATGAGAGAGGCACAGGAGTGAAAACATTTTTTATTGTTGCGATGCCAGTACTATCATAGGCGTAGGAATGTTTTTCACTAGACACTTTGTAATTTAATGATTGCTGAAAAACAGAAATGAAAATTGTATGCCTGCATACATCCAACTGTTATTACTATAACGATGTTATTGAAACGAATTAGCAACGTTTTTCCTAACAAAACTATGAACATTTTTCTTTACTGTGCGTTTGATAATTCTGTCTCCAACACTGTTATTTTTAGTAATTGTTTTTGTGATTCCATTTGACAAAAGTGATAAGGATAACAACCGCCGAGTGCAGGTAGTGCCCGCAGAAGATATATTCGAAAGACGTTACCTCTTTAAGATTATAGTTTGTTTGGTCAGTTATAGTGCCTATATTATGAACATATCTACAGGGCGGTAACGAATTTTCGCTGATATATGTAAATACAAATTGTATTTATTGTAATTGTTTCCAGACGTAGTATATACAGCTTACGCTTACGCATTCAATATTAATTTCTTTACTAAACAGTATTGCAAGTTCTAATGATTGGCATTGCTATTTTAATTAAGCAAAAAAATTCCTAATTAGATAACATTCTTGTTTTCACAAACATTTCCACTTTTTAAAAGCCACAGACGTACGGGCCCTACAACTTAACGTGGGCTCCGAACTATGGAAAGCGTAGATATAAAGAACGGTCTTTAAAATTGATGGTTCGGGAATTAAACCCCAGACCAGACCAGAGTAAACCATTAGATAAAAAAGTTACACTTGTTAATAAAGATTACATTATTTTAATGATTCTTAATTCTTTTCTCATCTACGGCATTCTCAGGTGGTTAATAATATAAAAAATTTCGTCATTTAAAATAAGGCTTTTTTGTTCTTTTGAACTGGGTCTTCTACCCCCAAGGATGTTATAGGCAGTGGATACGGCATACATACGCTGTTGTGAGGGTAGTTTGGGACACCAACAGTGATTGTGCAACCAGTGGTGTCATATAGGAATTTCGCAGTTTTATCAAATCTCACTTGAATTCGTATCTTTGATTACCGAACTTTGTCCAGCACAGTTCGCGCTGGTCAGTACTTGGATGGGTGGACGAAATAGTTGCATATGCAACCGGTCGTGCTTCGGAGGGTACGTAAAACTGTCGGTCCCGGTTGTCATGCGAACATCTTTGACAATCGTAAACCATGTAGTGGAACTTCTTTTCTTTGTTCGACGGGTTAGGTTAGTCCTGCCTGGCATACTTGCGATGAGGCCTCATAGAACATACTCTATTGTAGGTAATCTACAGAACATTGGCCTATACATAGAAGAAAAAGAAGTTGAGTTATTAAGGAATAACACCTAGCATTACAAAACAAAATTGGTTTTTATTTAATCCGTACAGACGGGGATGGCTCAATGGTGGAGGAGCCAAGCTTTGGATGTAATAGTCCAAAAACTTCCCGGTTCGAATCTCTCCAGGGTCGGAAATTTGTCTAATTCCCTGGGTGTTCGGTAGTGGGTCCCGGTCTTCATTTGCCATTGGGGATCTTATTAATGGCACACCTCGTATTACGATCGCATTAGAGGAGTAACAAGACCATAAACAAAAACATTCACACACAACAGCATGTAACGGTATTTTCGCACTGGGCTCAGGAGTGCATACTTGGAGTTTCCCTCACTCTTTTCAGCATTTTAGGAACTGCGCGTGTTTGATTTTAGAAAACAGGATTTCCGGTGATTTATTCTCTGCGTCTGACAGAAACGAACGTGTCGTTGAATTAGATTTTCTCATTAAAGTGTGTGTCACTTTGAGTTCTTCTCGATTTTCTGAGGAAATCTTAAGTTATAACGTGATCTATTGTATATTGTTAGAATTACGTTATTGGCATTTATGTCGCTTTGATCAACGTTTCGATTCTATTGAAATTTTGTCGGGTCGATCGGAGTTTTACCGATTGGTAAGTTTATCCTTTGTTTAAGTTATGGCTGATCTAACAGTTCCTTGTATTCGAATTTAGACAAGTTGGGGACGGCGAGATTTAATCGAAGTTCTCTGTACTTTCCATTGTGTTGGATCTGCTGCGTGCAAACCAGTTAGCTTGCGAATAAACCAGGTGTCGACCACGAGGCCGTTGCAAGAAACAAGAACCGGAATCCAGATTAATCAGGGAAGTGCACATTAATTTTAATTTCGACGATTTTGGGGTCAATGTAAATACTCTTTGTTTATGTGTACGAAATTCTTTATATTATATACAGGGTAGATAAAACTAAGTTGTAATTTGCACAGTGTGTTTCGAATTATTTTATTGGCATACTACAATGGTATTTTAGCGTGTACAAGTATTAGCGTACATAATCACGGGAATTTCACTTGATATACAGTGTAAGTCAACCGGAGCGGTAATATAGCGTTTTGTTCGGGTTTCACGGCGATCTTTGATTTCTTATCTGCGCTGTAGATCTTGGAAGGCCTTTCATGACTAGGGTGTATGACGCGGCTTGAAGGCGCTTGTTGGGGAAGAGAAACGCAGTATTTTTACTTTAACTCAAAGTCATTTATTATTGAGGCTATATTGAGTGATTGCGTACTGGCAATTGTGTACCGATACAGGATACGAAAACACTTATACTTTGATGTTGTTAATTTGGGGTTTGTGAACTACACATTTATGTTTTTTTGCTGATATTAAATATTGTTGCTGCAATTGGACTTATTTATTGTTTCCTATCATTGTATTCTGGAGTAACAAATTAAGTAAGTAATAAACTGTGGGTCCGACTAACCAATCGACATGTGCGTTAATGATAGTGTATTTTATTATTAAGTCGGTGGCGCCCTTTCAGGTAATTAACGTAAAGTTAATTAGTATATTTATTCAAGCAAAGCAGAGAACCGCCCATCTTCGATTGAGGTTCCGGGAGGCTATCATTAACCAATTATTTACTTACTTAGTGTGGAGAAATTTCCTTTGGAAATTATTGTCAGGCGTCACAAGCAGGTTAAGCATGGTTACGCACCAACACAGTAACCCGCAGAGTCGGGCCCTGTTGTGCATAGCACAAACTAGCTTAGCTTTTCCTCACACCGCCCCGACACTGCACAAGCGGTACAAACGAGGATCATGATAATGATGTAATCCGTAGATTTTTAAAGAAACACTTTTATACTAAAGGTAAGCATAACGGATAGTATTTAACGATATTACATGTTTTATACCTTTAAGAGCTAGTGATTTGCATAACTAAACTACAAATGCAATATTACAAAACGGATCGAAAATAATTTACATTAACGATTTTCCTCCTGTAGAGTTATATTATCTACATGGCACACAATGCACCGTTTTAATTTCACAAAGTTTTGCTACTAAAATACAAATTTTATTTGTTTAAACTAAAATAAGCAAAAATATTTACAAACCCGGTGGGTGACCTAGGACACCATTTGCATCCTAACTGGGCGCCACAAAGTTGTATAGCCGATAGTGTGCAAAGCCGCATCCACTCTCTGTAACATCCTTGTCTACCATTGACAAGCTCTGTACATAAAAAAGATATGCATGTAAACAAAAGTACATGCTCGGTAAATTACATCAAAAGCTAGCAAAGGATCACATTATATTAATCGAACTTTTCGCAATTAATTATAGATTATTCTTTGTTTACCCTTTAAAATTAATTTCCTGACGCAAGTGTAATTAACATGTCCAGTAAAACAAATCAATCTGAGGAGCCTTGTTTGAGTTGGAATCTTGATCCGAAGAAAGACTTCCTGAGGCGATGTTGCAGTCCAGCTGCCAGCGCTGTGGCTGTCAGTCCCACAAGTTTACGGCCGCAACTTGCTGACGGACTGATTAGTTCGATAGTAATGGAAGCAAGACGTGCCGACATGTCTCTGGAAATCACTTCATATTTCAGATCTACTTCTCTGCAGCGAAAACGTGACTCGTGTTTATTAGGTTGCATGTATGAAAAATTCTCGTTTCCATCCCGAGTTTCTAGAGTAAGTGCGAAACTTGTGCCAACTACTCTTGCATAAAACTTGCGCGACAATGCGCGTTCGAAATTTTAGTCTAAACAACTAAACAAGTTCCAGCAACTGCTTTATCTAGCCCCCAGAGTCTGCCAGAAAAATGGGAAGAAATTTAAAACTTTGACTGTTTAAGCTGCCAATTATTCTACATCATTATCGGCGTTGTCTGCATCATTTGTGGCTCAAATAGGCCGATGCCGAATTTATGAGGTAATTAGACAACCCCAGAGCAGCAAAAGCGGCCGTGCAAAACACATCAGTACACGCCCAAACTAAGAATTAAGCCATAATTAACGATAAAAAATTTTATGGCCGTCCTGAAAAACTGGCCGACTAATCAATGTTTAAAAAGCACGATCCGGTCCTTATTCCCGGTTTTCCACACTGCGAACTCGATGTTCGTCTTGCATGCCACTAGTTTTATGAGCGTTTTAAAACTTACTAAAATCGTATAAATTCGAATTGCATTTCCTTTTGGTAAATTAGCTTATGGAAGCAGTTTCTCTCGCGGATATGCTCCACGAAACAAAAACCTGGAGTATTCACATAGATAATATAAAGAAAAATGTTCTTGTTTTAAAGAGGAAAAGCAGCTTTGACATAAAAAGGAAAAAAAGTGCGACAAAAGTGATTTAGGATACATTATGTTGGTGAAATGCGAAAAAGCTACGAAAAAAACGGAAGCAGTGGCGCAGGTGTAGAATATATTATACGCCAAAGACGAAGAATTATGATATATGCTAAAAAAATTATATTATAAAATTTAGGATGCCAGGTCTTTTTTCTTCTGAACTCTAAATACAAAAAATAGGAGATTAATCGGAATACAATTATTATTTTAGAAAACATCGTTAAATAGTTGGAAAATCCCTAAAAATAAGCAAAAGATACTTAATAATAATACAGATAATGAAGGAAGGCAGTTCGAATTGCAGTGAGAATCATATAGGGAAACAAATTTCCAATAAGTTGCGAAAGACGTAAAATTGTAATAGCTTCCATAATTCACGTAGAAAAATTTGAACAAATTGGTAATAGGCGTTTTTAATTTAAAACTCATTAAAAACTTCAATTTTCGGGTTGCCGTGAATTCCTCCTAAAGGAAATGATCGCTGTCGAATCTAGCAAAGGCAAAGAAAATAAATCTCATCACACCATCATTTTTTAGCGATTGAAGAACTGTCGCAGTGTAATAAAAAAATGTATAAAACATGTTCAAGTAGATAGTGAAATGTATGCAACACGCCTCAATTTTTGCTCGCTTAGTTTCCTTGTGGCGTTTGACAACTGCCTGTCCAACGTTTTTCGCGGGTAATAATTATTTCGTGTACTTTCATGGTTTGTCCATTATTTCTGAAGAAGCGCAGTTGACTTCGTCTTTTTGGAACTAATACCCAAATACTTTTTGTAGGAACTTGTTTTTACTGTAGCAAAATAACGTTACACCAGAAAGGATTTTAGATCGAATTTTATGTTTGCAATCAAATCAAAATTAATGGGCTTTAGGGATATTGAATACATGAAGAATATCATACCAAATTCCTAAATACTGCGTTTGACTAAACAATTTCAAGTATCTCAGAGTTATTATGAAAAACTGTTTCGTGAGACAGAAAGTTATACCAAAAAGAAAGATAGGCGATCACTGAGAGATACTGGGGAAGCGACAGGGTGCTACAAAAATTACGGCTAATGCTGTATATACGTATATATTTTTATATATACAGGGTGTTTAAAAAATACCTTCGGATATTTTACCCACTTATAGATCTCATCAATACAAACAAAAACGTAGGAATAAACATGAGTTCGTGGAATTTTTTTTTTTGAGAAACTGAATATTGCTTGTTATTTCAATAAGTTCCCTATCCATTCAAATACTCCTGTTAATAAAACCTTTTAATTACAAATAATTAAAGTAGATATTCTACACGTCTTCCTTCCATTTGTACACATCCTTCGCGTCACCGTAAAAATGAAAGCCGCATTCTTTCAAAGATTCCCGGATTCATACGAACAGTCTGGCAGGCATGTTCTATTCTTTTTCGCAATTCGTTTAAATTATTCACAGGGCTTGAATAAACTAACGACTTTAAATACCGCCAAATACAAAAGTCGAGCGGATTGAGGTCAAACGATCTAGGTGGCCACACAACTGCATCCCCTCGCCATATTACTATCGTTGTTGATGATTCGATTAAATAATAGCATGAGGGTTTTCATCTGACCAAACATGGCATTTGTGGAAATTAAAAATGCCATTTCTTGTGAAACTCATCAGTAAATAACACTTCACTAACAAAGTTTCAGTTTTCCGCAACTCTTGTCAGTGTCCATCGGCAAAACACCATACGTGCAGCATAATCAGGCACAATAAGAGTCTGTACGCTTTGAATATGGTATGGGTACAATTGCTCCTCACTTAACATTCTCCAAATTAGGGAAGCATTAATATTTGTTTTGGCAGAAAGTCTTCTAGTACTGGTACCTGAATTTTCTTCAATCCTCCTTAAAATGTTAAATTCCGCTTCAAGAGTAGGAACTCATCTAGACCGACTACCACCACCGTTTCTAGATTTAAATTCGCCAACTTCGGATAAACGTTGGTGCAAATTTGTAAAAAATTTGTCACACGGAAGTGCCCGGTTCGGAAATGCTTCGACATACAGGCTACGTGCCTCATAAGAATTACCTTTGACTTTACCATACATGAAATGCATATCTGCCAATTCCGCGTTGGTATGCATATTCCAACAACAA
>JABXWE010034232.1:0-14155 GCA_014611495.1 Limonius californicus
GTATAAAACGCTTGTATGATATCACATTTCTCTTCATTTGAAAAAACCATTTTTTAAAATATCTCAAATGAAATTTTACAAATTACCAATAAGATGAATCACTTTTGAGCTTGTCAAACTACAACTGCTTGCGCTTTTGTTTCGACTAGAAGCGTCTATTTCTATTTTGTTTTAGAGTTACGCCGTCTTTTGTTTTACAGCTGTTACCCTTATTAGTAATAATAATTTACTAATTTGCAAATTTTTGTATTATAATGAAGAGCGAATGCTAGAGTGTTATACATTTTTGAAATCAGAAAAATGAATGCCACAAAATGACGCCAAAACAAAAGAGCGCCGCTATTTAAAAAAATGAAGTTGATGACGGTTCCAGAAAAACGAAACGTGCTATTTCAAATATGATTAGACAGCAATATCCAGAAGAAAAAGTTGCTGTGGAAAAGTGTTTTCAGATTTTTAAAATTTTTGTAAATAAAGGAATAAGAGTCGAAAAACAAAAATCGATTTTTTTCGTTTTTTGCCCATATTTACGAAACAAAAGCAGCTACTTCAATTTTCATTCCAGATTATTAATAATCATAAAATTCCGCAACTTTGCCGCAATTTAAACGAATCTCTATCTCTTATAATAAGCGGGATCCCAATGGTGCCGGTCGAATTTGAATAACCCTGTATAAGTATTTAATGATTAAATGCTGCTTGTTGTGCCATATTACCACGTCGTATTTCCGAAACTTTGAAATATTACCGTAGAGGATGTTTTCTGTATGAACAGTGGAACAAGAATCTCACACATGTTATTAAAACTTGATTCTGTATATAGTAAATTAGAAATACAAACCGTAGTGAAGCAGAATAACACACCGTCCTTATTTTACCCCGTTCTACGAGTAATTTTATACTGTACATCGGTATTTTAAACTGACGTTTTGTTTTCATTGCGTTGTTAATTAAAATAAAACATGTAATTTTATTGTGGATTCAACCAAACGGTAACAACTTAGCCGTTTGCAGCTTGCAGTGAGTACTTATATTTCTGTTTTTTAAGGGTGAAATTTCCACCCACCAGCGACATCCAACGAGAAATCTAAGAAAACCCCCGAAACATGTTACGTCAAACAAATCTAAAACGCTTTAAAAGTAAAAATAGGTATTGGAAATCTCTTGGGCAATTTCGGCAATGTAACACAAAATGCTGTTTAGATTTTATATAAATTGATGAGGGTGCAAAATACGAAACTCGTTTTATAAATATTTTAAATAGTATTAAATTGTGATAATGACAAGAGAATGAAAATGAAGCACCGCCTTATACCAGGGAATATAAAATTAAATGCACCTCACAATAATGCTTTAACAGAATACGTTAAAAATATTATTACTGACGAATGTCCTGTTGCACGTACGTGTTGTTTCTTTTACGGCATCAGTACATTTGTTTATATTCCGCAAGGTTTAATTAACTCCTCTGGTTTGTAATTAATAAAATTACGAAGTTATGTAATTACTCGTCGTGTTTAACCTAAAATTTCCTTAAATATTTACTTGTGGCTTGTCAGTCCTTCAGAGCTATTGCTATGCTAATGTATACATTTGTAGGTATCTCGCACCATGTCTACAACCAACATTGGCAGCCCCTAAATTACACCCCATTACACTGTACAGTATTTAATCAACAATTAGCGCTCATCCGCCATATCTGTCTGTAACTGACGTTTGTTTAGGACAGTGCCTCTGTGTGTGAATGTTTTATGTCTTCGGGTACATAAATGTAAACACGGCTTGCTCGACATTCAAATAACTGATTGACAGTTTAGATGTCTCCAAATTTCATGCAAAACGGAAGACGTGGTACCCCATTTAAGTCGAATCTCTAGATGGTCCATTACACAACTTGGCAGTTGTAGAAATGGAGAAAGAATATGTAACTCGAAGAAGAACCGACAAGTAATTCGATGCCAGGACAGCAACATATCCGCCATTTATTACTTTCCCGTTTGTAATGTGGTTGAAACATGTAGAATTTGACAATTTTAAGGGAAAGAAATGTTTCGGTCACTTGAATAAAATAGTAGAATCTAGAACATGACTTCTCGGTTAATTTAGACTATGTTTTTTTTTGGAAATTCTGGGCGTAATTATCCGAGTCTATTTGAATTTATAAACGGTGCCATTTTTTCTACTGTTTAATCAAAAATCTATAATACGATTATTTTTAAACTGGTAGATTATTACACAGCTATGAAGCATTACAATCGCAAGGACTACAACCATTCTTTGTAAATAATACAAAGCCAACGTTGTGAGCGCTGAAATTGTATGAAATTTTGAAAAAATGTTTGAAATGCGACGCTAAAATTTTGTGGGATAATTCAGATCAACTAGGTCCAACCGTTTTATGATCGTCGAAATTTTACTTGAAGGCCTTGTAAGCACGAATTTTTGAAAATTAACTATAGTTAATTGTAGTACCATAAAAATACAAAGGAATAAGCACTAAAATAATAAAAAAATAGATTTCATTGCAAAATTACTAGCCGTTCACGTTCAGTTAAATAAAATACAATATCCTGCTGATAGCTTACACGCAATGCTTTTAAGGCAACCCTGTTCGAATCTAAGTATCGCAGCATAAAATCGGTTGTTTTTGTGGACGGTAGAGAACCGTGAAACAACTCTTCACAAGATAGGTAAAATTTGTACTTGTTGTGGAACTGCTCGTTGGCTTCGGCGATTGGTTACAGTAGCAGAATTATACCAACATTAAATAGATTAATACACAAATAACACTTTAGATTCAAGTCTGTGGCTTACTTATACACGATGGACCAGTTAAGTTGTCGCCACTTAAAAGTGGTTGACGCAATACAACATAGCATGACAACCAATATAACTTTTTCTTTAATTTAAATAAATTGATCAATGTTGTCTAGTTATGAGAATACTAAGTCGAGTTGTCAATCTATTTAAACTTTCTGTAGGCTGTTTTCAAATAAGTACAAAACAGATTTGTAGCGGTTGCAGCCTGAAATTTGTATATCAAACCTGACCAACTAGAAGACCACCGCCCGAAAGAATATTTAAACGCCTCGAAACTTCTTTTACAATTAAAGAAATAGTATATCGAACTCCGATGGGAAACAAGCATAATTTACAAAATAGAATAATCATCAATTATGCTTGCTCAAGTTCAAAGATCGTCTTTAAAACGAATTACAAAATGTGTGGAAGACATTTTGAACATTTAGTATATTACATAAAACTTTGTTATTTTTTTTAACTTGTTTTCCATTTCTTTATATTTTAATATAGGACGGGAGTTTTGTTTGTTAAATAGTAATATCGTGTGTATTTTAAAAATTTGATTTCAAAGTAGGCCCCGAAAAGTTCATTGTGAATGTGCCACACATCAGCTGTTTTCCCCAACCCCACTTTTTGCGTTGGTGCCGGTTGTGTTGTTTCCTTGAATTTCTTAGCTTTTTGTGGATTTTTAGCCTACAGTTTGAAAAATCATTTTTTTTCAAGACTAAATTGTGTATTTCGTTAGTGAAGCGTAAGCATAGTACAGTTTATGTTTAATAATTTTAACTAAAACAGTATCTTTCTTTATAGAACATCAATTTTATTGTCTGTAATCCCTACCTGTCCGTTGTTTGTGTTTGATAACCTAACCTCTTCAAATAAAATGTTTTTTCTACAGTAACATAACATTGTCTCAACAATTTCAGTTATCATGCTACAAAATATTAAAGAAAGATATCCAATTGTATCCCTGCTAGCTTAGCCTTGCCTCACATCAAACCCGTGAAAGCTCAATAATAATAATAAAAAAATAATCCCTACCGTTTGCAGTCTGTACAACAATTACCCGAAGCTGATTATCATCAGCGTGTTGAATATTGTCAGTACTTCCTAAATATCCTTAATAACGACTTATTAGAAAGAATTGGGCCATACTTTTTTGAATGTAAGTAAGATAAAAGAGTTTATTTTTTGAAAAATCTACCATCAAAGATTTTTTCAGGCACTTTGACTACAGGAAAGTATCGAGAAGAGATTTTACAACCCTTTTTCGAAGAGCATAATGTCAATGATTTGATTTTTTCCAAGAAGAGGGGGCCACTGCGCACGCAACACATCATACATTAAATATGATACCAGAATTTTTCGACGGACGGATGATTAGTCGAAACACACCAATACCTTATCCTGCTAGATCCCGCGACCTCACATCGTGCGATTTTTTTCTGTTGTCGTATGTAAAGAACTCCATTTTCCAGCAGTCAATACATGACCTTGAAATAAAATTAATAAGCATACGTGTATGTTAATAAATGTCAACAATGAGTGGCGCGAAGAGCTCGAGCATGCCTGGGTGAAGGCGGTGAACATTTCGATCATTTGTTATAAATTCTTTATCAATTGCAATTAATTACAAGTAAGTTATTGTTTCTAAATGATTGTCGGGATTTCATGTGGTCGGTATGGTTCAGCGGGCGGACGCATATTAATCCTACATGTCATGAATTGCAGCTGTGAAATTGTCCCTGTTTTCCCTGTTCGCCGCGTAACGGCGCTGGTGTACAATATGGCGACTCTTGAGCAGCACGGGAAGGATTCGCCGAAGGTCAACGCTTTTTTCTCCGCAAAAAGTTTACCGGCTTTTGTTTTTCATGAAGAAAACAGTGACTTCGTGCCTTGATATGCTCCAGAATTGGCGTTTTCCTCAACTTGAAGATGAACTCAAGACTTCATTTGACAACAAGTCGGTGTTCCCCCACATTTTCGTCAAGATTTGCGAGAATGGTTGAACTATGTTGTTCCCTGTGGACAGGAAGTGCCAGGCCGCAGGCCGTATATTTCTCCCGGTGGCTTCCACGGTCCCCCGATCTCAAACTATGTTATTTATTCTTATGAGCGTACATGAAAGTCCATGTGTATCTACCACCGCTACCTACCAACCTGCCAGAGTTAAGACGCAGGATAGTTGTGGCTGTTGAATCTATCACACCAGAAATACTAAACAGAGTATGGCGGGAATTAGACTACCGACTGGATGTGTGTCATATTACGAATGGTTCTCACATTGAACAGTTGCAATGTATACTGTGGAAACTCATTATTATAGTAGTTGCTCTTTAATTCTACGTAAAGTTTTTTCTTGTTCATCGCAATTATGAGAAATTAAACAATTTTGAAATATCGACAATCATTTAGGAACACGATGTTTAGTTTGAAAGGTGCGAATGTCCAAGAGTAACTAATTGCCGAGTACAATTATTCTTGAGGTTTGTTATCTCACTCGATATTTTCAGATTTATGCGACTTCAGGTTTTATTAACATTGTTGAAAGTCTATTTTGTAAATGGAACAATTTTTTTCATTCCATCCAGGGTATGGTCCTCATATATACCTCACACATCCTAATTCTGAAGAATCTGTAACCCACAAACTCAAATCGTCAGCCATATACTACGTAAGCTATCCTTTCTAACAATGTCCGATTCGGGATGTGGTAGGTTACAACACATGACTAAAAATAGTATATTTAAAAAACGATCGATCATGGACGTTCTTATACGTATTAGACGCGGAAGTGGATATTTTCTTATGTTGGAACTTTTAAGTTACACGATACACGTAGGCAACGTTATCCACAAGAGAAATATCAATCAAAGTTACGGTTAACGTGAAAATGTGTTCGTGTAGGTTTAGATTCTACAAATTAAAACGCAGAGTTAAGGAATTTTTAGTTCTACGAAAAATTAGTTTATAAAGAGAAGAAATCTTTGACTAAAAAAGATTTTCTAAATAATATTCACAGCAGAAAATGGGTATCCCTTCCTTTTTACTCGCTCTAGCTGTTGGGTGCGCCATTGATTTTGTACAATAAATTTGCTACAATGTAGCCAATAGACAAAACTGCGTTCCGCCTGAAATGTCTGTCAGCGTTTAATCATACTGTTTTATTATTTCATAAAAGCCGTATTGCATTTGTTTTTGTTATTCTGCTTTTAGCAGAAGCGCATAAAGTGGCATTCAAATATCCCACGAACGAAGAGTATTAAATTCAGTAATGGCATATTTGCAGTAATTCCCAAAAAGTTCACGTATTGTTTGTACTTAGCGAAATGTATGGCGTATTATTATCTTCCATCTACTTTAGCTATAAGCGTAACTTGACATGAAATGGCGGCCGTTCGTACTCCATTCGCTTCGTGCTGATTACGAAACTTGAAGTTAGTTTATATCTAGATTTATGTATAGAATCCATCAGCGGTTTAATTCGGTGGCGAGCTCTAATGAATGAGGAAGTTTTAGAAGTTTTGTTAGTTTGCGATTTATTATTCTTCGCCGCCTGAAATTCTATTTGGAAAATGATATTTCTATACTATTACATACAGAGTGGCCGTAAATTGAGACTTACTTAATAATATCACCGACGTAAAAATTTATTTCATAAAAAATCCTACATTAAATGTTAAAATGTAGTATATACAGGGTGTATCAGAAATAGGTACATATATTTAAACCAGTAATAGATTGGCGCAAGCAGAATTCAATGGTACTATTCATTTTTCAAAAATCAGTAAGTTTATTTTTTTTAATTAAAAAATAAAATAAAATTTTGTTTGAGGACTGCTGATGATACATAGAAAATCCAAAGTGGCAAACACGTAAAAACTTGTCTGGCTTGTGATAAACTACGGAATTGGGAGGGGTCAAGGTTTAATTGAAGCAGTTGGATATTTTTGTAATTAGAAGGCATTTAAGAATTTCATTTACCGCTAAATTAAATTTTTGCGTTTTCACTTTCTCATGATGTATAAAAATCATGAAGAAGTGCTGCTTCATGCAAAAAAAAATCCAAACGCATAAAATTTAATTTTAACAATTACTAATTTATTTCAGAATACTCATCATTTATTTAAACCAATTTTAAGATAACTTAAAAAAACAATAAAGCAGTTTACCTCAAAAGTGAAAAGTGGATCACAATAAATGTTCAAAATGACGACCACCACTGAGAACACAAGCTTCTGTACGTCGAAGCATTGAATTATGTAACCTTGCGAAAACGGTAGGATCTTGCCGAATCCTATCGGCAGCGTCTTCAATGTGACCCTTAATTCCCCAACTGTGTTCACTGGCGTAGAATAAACTAACTGTTTCATGTAGCCCCACAAAAAGAAATCAGAACTATTCCCCGTAAATAAGAGCATCAGTAACTTGAATGTTAGCAAAATTTTCCATTTTGGTAGAAACACTGCTTGCCAGCTTCAACAACAGACTGAATTGAAATTACTCGCCTACCTATACACTATTCACGATTGATTTGCCATCCAGCAGGCTGTTTTTGTTTAAGTTGCATTGCTGAAATATTATTTGATTGATTTCTAGCAATGTCAAAATAAAATTGCCCTGTTGCCAGCTCTAGAGTCCCCTAGTTTTCTAAAATAATCTAGCTAGTTTAGAATTAATAAAACACATAATATATTATACCTACTTAATTGTCAGAATGGTGAAAGTTATTAACAAAGTTACTAAACTGCAAATTGTGAAAGCTTTCAACCATTATAAAAGAGATAGGCCAGACTTCACACGATTTACGATTATAAATCGATTAATTGATATTTTTGGGGTAAGCATGTATTATTTCTTAAATATGCAATTGCATATTACTCATAATTTTAGGTGTCTGAATGTTCTATAAGGGACATTTTATCACAAGGACAGGACGTTTTGAAATCTTCCATTTGTAGTATACGCGCTAAGGCGGACGTTTTCTTAAACTACACCTTTAGAAAAGATTTGCAACGACAAATTTAACAGTATCATCTGAAGAATGAACATTTTACTCTCGACAAACTCTTGGCTGACTCTCGCGAAAATTTGGAATACAAGGGGGGCAGGACTACTTTATTCAAAATTATTAAATCAATGGGTTACAAACACAAAATGGTGAATGGACGCAAAATCTTATGTGAACAAAAACACGTCGTTGCATCCAAAATTAAATTTTTGAGACAATTTCTCCAATATCAAAATTCTAGTGAAAATGTGACATTCGTGTACCAAGACGAAACGTGGATCTACCAAAATGGATCCGCGAGTCGTTAATGGGTACACGAAACCGATCTTAAAAGTAACCCAGCCAAAATTGAAAGTTAGGGGAAGAGGTTCACGATTTTGAATGCGGGATGTAATTTAGGCTTTTTGGAAGGGTGCGACATGTTACTAGACTCAAAGAACAACGACAGGGACTATCATAAAACTATGAATGGGGAAATTTTTCAAAATTGATTGGTTAATCAGTTGATTCCTGCTTTGGACAAGTTGCAAGGAAAATTTGTCGTGGTTATGGACAACGCACCTTATCATTCAGTGCAGTTTGATAAGCCGCCCACATTTTCTTGCAAAAAAGGTGTATTGCAGGAATGGTTGGGTAACCACCACAATGTCGAAATTCAGGGCAAAATTACTAAGAAAAAACTTTGGGAGTTAATTAAACCTTTTACAGTAGACGGAAATAAAAGACACGTAACTGACGAAATTTTGAAAAAGAGCAACTATGAGGTTCTTCGATTGCCTCCATACCATTGTCAATACAACCCAATTGAAATGGCGTGGGGGTTTTTGTAAGACCTATTACAATAAGCACTTAAATTCGCAGAAAGAAAGAAAAGGCTGCAAATTTATGGTGTTAGGCTCTTTCAAAATGTACCCCCGACATGTGGCAAAATTTCTGTGAGTATTGTGAAAAACTTATTTCGGAAGACTGGACAAAACATATGGGAAATCTATCGTTTGAAAATATTCCTCCTTTCATTATTTCAATTGGGGAATCTGATTCAGAATCGGAGGGTGCCGATGATTCAGATACTTCTAGTGATAGCATGAAGGTGGAATAAGGTAGGGGATATTCTTTTGGCATCTAAATTGTGAATGAGTGTTTTACAGTTTTTATCTCACCCGAGAAAAACACTGACATCAGTGGAATACGAACTTGGGTCTCTTAGCACCGGACACAGTCAACCATACTACTATAATCAATTTGAAACATGAGCGGCATGGACGTTAATTCTTCTTAATTTGCTGCAGGACCTAAATATAGGACAACAAAGAATGGCGTGGAATATGCTCTGTATACATACGATTTGAGTTCAGAATTCTCGTGTAAAAAGAACAGCAATATGTATTTGGTATGTGTTACGACAACATTTAAATTATAGTTATTATTTTATTTATAATGAAATCATTATTATATCTAAGTATTATAAACCAATATCGAGCAGCAATAGGCGGATGTTAAATGATCAAACAAGCTCCACTGGCAACATTGCCTGCTTTCAAAAAACATACCCTCCATCAAGAAAAACTGACATAACCCAACTTAATTCATTGACAAATTTCAGTGATACCACACGTTCCCCCAGATTTCCACAGCCTGTTGGATGGCAAATCAATCGTGAATAGATTAATAGTATTGGTTTGTGGCAGGTGATAAAACATTTTTTTGCACTTCTATCTTACTCTCCTTTGCATAACATGTCTTTGAACTCAAATTTTTGTTATTATCCTGCGGTACTCAAACAATTTTGGGTTAAATTTTCAATTATTATTTTCTCATATCTTAAGGGTCCCATTACCAAAGAAATGTTTTTTCTAGTTTGTATATATTGTAATCTACCATCGGATTTAATATTTGTTCCTATTTCTGATAAACCTTGTATACATGTCAAACATTATAGAAGTTAAAACTTTTTCCTGTTTAACGTCACGTGTATTGTTTCCTGAAAGTAGTTTTATTTTTTTTTTACTGATATATAATTCATTGTATTTACCAATGTAAATGGTACTATGTGGATGAAAGCTCATGGGACAGGATGTATCTATTTTTTATTTACGAACGTCTACTATTTGCGAGAAATTAAATGAAAGTCTGCAAGTCGTGGATGTAATCTATTTGTCAATTCTAAGCAACGTGGTTTTTCCAGCAAACAAATATATTTTTTCTTAAAATATTTTGAAATGTTGAAATCGGGTGGGTCTTCTACACGTAAGGAATTATGCAGAAACATATATCACTTTAATGTTTTTTCAAATGCTGTATTGGGCTCCAACCTTAGGTATAATACGCTTTTAAATAAAATTCCCTTTTAAAGACCCATTAAAAAAATGGACTTTTACACTTAATTTGTTTTAGTTTGGAGTCCTGAAACGAATTCGAAGTCATTTTTAATTTTTCTTCCCTACATGTAGAAGAACGACTTCGACGTTTCAAAGACTTCTACAAAAAGAAACAGTTTTGTAAAACAATTTTGTTGGTAACTAGACTCTAAATATCATGTAGAAAGAAATTTAAAAATATAGAGAGTGTTCCATTTAAAATAATAAAGTAGCTAGTAAATTTCCAAAACCAGCAGGCGTTGGGGAAAACCGTGGACTGTCATTGTGTCCATCATGGTCTTTTACCTCCGCAGCATAGTCTTTATGAAAATATTCGTAAACATTGTGGAATAATTAGCTTACTGGTATTTTTACAAATACTCAGTATCTCATATAGCGTATCAATTCAGCTATAATTCAGCTCTGGGGAAATGTTATGTTGATTAGATTTTGCCACATCTTATTTTATTGGCCGCTCCGTAGCCGATTACTATCTTATTATTTCCCGCATACAGTCTAGTGGACTATTTTTTTGTTATCCTAGCGAAATGCCGATTAATATTTTGTCTACGCGCTTGACCGTGAACGTTTGCTAGGAATTTCCTGCCCTTGAGAAAGTTTCACATGTTAATTGTTCCAGAATTCTTGCAATATATATCGGATTATGGTGAAATACTTTTGCTGCTGCATATCGGCATTGCGTTTTCTGGAGAGTCGATTTAAGATCTCCGTTCGACCCGGTTGCTCGTCAAAATCTCAGCGCCGAAAACAAGTACTGCAAGTGCGGCTTGGATTTTTTATGGGTGTTTAATTTTCGTATCACCGTGGGGTGACCAGAGCCGACAAGTGTCGGATTTAAAGAAACACGCTGGAATTTTAACCCTGGGAAGGCAATTAATTGCGAATTTGCTGATCGCCTTTGGCGAATTAATATCGAACCCCTTTCCTGTCCCTCTGGATGTGCCGCTGCTGCGACTAACAACTTGGATGTTTGTGCGGCAAAAATATTTCGTTCCTGACAGCAAGACCGCCCGAAATTTCCTGTTTCCCGAAAATCGTCTTGGCGATTGCTGGTGCAATCGTGCCCCAGCCTTCAGTGGCGTGCCTGCGATTTTTTGTCTGCTTCTTCACGACCAACAACACCCAAACTCGTGCCTCTCTCTCTACTCTCTATTTGAAGAAAACTAAGGTAAAAATTATTATTGTGTTATTGTGAAAACTTGTTCCGAGATTCATTTGATTGGTTTAAAGTACTGATGCAACGCAAAGCGACCTTCAGTGGCCAATTGCTATTAATTATTACTCGTAAGGCTTAATTAATTTCTATGAACTCAAACATCGCTGGCTGCGTAGATCTGTTCATTAAAGTAAATATCGCAAGCCAGGGGTGGCCAGCCTTTTGTTTGAATGTTCCAACTACCCTAGTGTTAAATCACAATTATTACCGTTTTGGTTGTATTTCTTTGTACTATATGCGTTAAACAATTTCCAGCAATAGAATTATATTTGTCTTAGAATTCACTATATCGTTTTTTTGTGTGTATTGTATTGTGCATGAACTTTGTAAGCTTTATATACAGGAGGAGGCACAATAAAGATCAGTTCGATCTCCCCTAAGCAGCTGGCTTCTCGGCCTTTCACGAGAACTTGCAATTAGCTGTGATTTGGAAGGTGACGCTCACTAATTTTGACTTACTTTGTACACAACTACGTTCGTGTTCCTTCCTTTAAGCGTCTCTCGTGAACCACCCCTACTCCTCTGAGCTGAGCTGTAGGCCTTTTTCCACCTATCCTGTTGCGGGTCGACTAAAAGGCTCGTTTGGCCCGTAACAGAAAATAGGACTTAAGTAGAATTTTAGGTTGTTCTGAATTTATTTGTCGTATGGGTGCTAAATCTTAGTAGGATAATATAAACAAGCATATAAAGAAAAACTTCTAATAGTGCTGATGCATCATAATTGTATTTTCTGATCAAATCACTTTCTCCTTTAACGGCAGGCGTTGCTGTTTCTCTGTCAGTTGTTAAACACAAGGTTTGCGCTATCTCAGAATGACGGCCTTTGGATTCCACAGCTAAACAAAGAATCATTAGCTTATTGTTGTTATTGGTAGAATCCAGGTGAATGGCAATTGTATTATAAAGTATATTTGTAGCTTTTCGAAAATATATAATTGCAACAATTCTCACTTTAATTAAATTAGAAATATGGAATTCCCAGAAATACATTTTGCACATGTTGAGTGGCCTACCAAATTACTAGACCACAGACCCAGAAAATCTGTAAACTAATTTTAAGTAATTTAGTAATATCTACACAACCGAGTAGGAAATAAATTACTGCCAAATTTCTCTTAAAAACGTTCTGCTGTCCAGCTGTCTATAAACCGCAGAATGAAGACTCATTAAATATGTTTGTCTGTCTTAACTTCATACTATCCGACAAGCAGGAAGTGTGTTTTTGCAATATCCACTGAAATTAAAACCTATGATTGTATAATGATGATGAGGTGCTAGGGTTTCCTACTAATTGTCAGAAAGCGAACTGTATTC
The DNA here is from genome assembly GCA_014611495.1 of Limonius californicus. NCBI lineage: Eukaryota > Metazoa > Arthropoda > Insecta > Coleoptera > Elateridae > Limonius > Limonius californicus. The sequence continues at coordinate 12,722 of JABXWE010034232.1, forward strand.
ATACTTAACTGAAACTTTGAATGACTGTTTGTAAACCGCAACTTTGGGGGCATCTTGTATTAGTCCAGTTTTATTGTTCTAGTTAATAATTACGGTCTGATTCAGCAGAAAAGCCGCTTAGATGTTCCCACGAAATACCAAATCTCGACTGCAACGTCACATGTTTACAGGAACATTTATGTATTTTGGTATTGAAAATAAACACAAATGACAATTTACAATGAAGATTATGTTCAGAATATCTGTTAGGGTGACTACTGATACTAATTGTGAACTATTTATTAAAAAATTACCATTTCTAGGAAGGCGGATAGGTGGAATTTACTACCTCTCCCAGGTTCATAAAATTCAGCAGAGAGCTAATCATACGTATTCCCTAACTCAACATCGAATAGAGATAAAGCAAATCGAATAGAAATCATGCTATCGAATAGAAGTGGTCCCTAATTGGTATTCCGTAACGTAACTTCGAATTTCGATTGTAGGAATGCAACAAACCACGCGATAGAAGTCCAACTCGACAAGCTTGGTACTGTCGAAATTGGAATTGTAAGATCGGAATGTTTGTTATATCTGTGCAGTGTACTGTTTAATTCTGTAGCGTATTGCACTTTATTTATTTACTTTCAGTATAGGTTATAATAAAGTAAATTATAAAGGCGTGTTTTATATTTTACAATAAATTAATTTAGTATAGCATAGCTGAGGCAGCAACTAATAGTTAATTATAATTTTGGAATAACTCTGATTGATAAACTGCAACAAAAAATTCAAAATGTACCCAAGTATAATAAATTTACTTAACCTATTCTGAACCTATTTTGAATAAAATAGACCAAATTTTTGTTCTCTGCAAGCAATGGTTTCACTTCAAAGAAGGATGTTGCGGAACGGGAGTAATCCTTCTGAAATTCCCATTTTATGTGCTCTGTATTTCTTTGCCCATGGAATTTATTTTAATTTCAAGAGTTGAACGGAATGGTAACATTTTAGCAACAGACAGACGTATCCGAATGTAGCTAATACTTGATAATGTTATGTAATATAATAGTTCTTTTAGTATAAAAATATGAATTAAACTTAATAACAAGAAAGAATAAGTGGACGCGACTGCCTCCCTGGACTTTCCCATACTGGAAACTGTTCATATCATCTTTATTCAACAGTAGAGTTATTTTCCTCAAAACGGTTGTTCAAGTGCTATCCTAAAACCTTGCCTCGTAACGAACAGACTTACAAGGTTTGTAAGAATTCCCGCCAAATATCTTCGGTGCCCCTTAATTTCCTTTTAATATGCAACCAGGCATACTTCATTCTCTACTATATACGTCGCGCGGTCTAACTAGTACCGATCGCTGTTGCTACCGAGGTAAAATTTTCTAAGTCCCTGGAAATTATATTTTGTAGGGCATAAAAAAATCGATTTTTTTATTT
>JABXWE010034235.1:0-18630 GCA_014611495.1 Limonius californicus
AAATAACATTCTTATCATGATAATCAAGCTAATTATATGCCATTTCAGGTAAAATCAGGATTCCTACCATCACAATAGTATCCTTTTACATATACGAAAGGCATTACGAAGCCAAAATCATATCATATAAGAATTATCTAGTAAAATTAACATAATTTAGATATAGTCTAGATTAATAATTTGAATATAGGGTAAATAACATAGCACTATATATATACATATATATATATGCTAGACGATAATTTGTGTTACAATATAGATATAAATATAAATAATAAACATTAACATATGATAAAGTAGGTATAGCTGTATATGAATATGTATGTCAAGAACAAACATTCTTTGTAGGACAGAGCCATTATTAGCAAGTACTTAATAATACGGCTAGTTGTTACCTTAAGTTCGTGTGAAGGTAGAGGAAGTCAATAGGTTGACTTACGGTCGGTTAAAGCCCCAAGGATAAAATACGAGAAGAAAAGAGTCAGCTGGGCTGTTGATGGTGCTGGACGGCTAGCCCAATATTTCTAAATTGTGCAATTAAAATTTCTTTCGGAAAATAGAGAAATACGGACGAACCGTTTTTATCGCCAACAACATTAAACTGTCGCACATGGTTCTTATGGGGACAATAAATTTTCACGGTACCGTAAGAATGGGTTGCGGAGTTAATTTTATCGGTTTCAAACAATGAGGGAAAACACACGGTATTTCATACTATATTATTGACTATTGTATACATACTTACTATCTGACTTAATTGTCGAGTCTTATTACGAGAAAATGGTACAAGGGGAATTTCTTATGTTATCTACATAAGTATGAATGGAATAAGTTAGAGAACAAACGAAATTTTATTTTCCAACATAACAACCATTAACGCTTACACACTTATTCCAACGTTTTTCTGATATCGCTATGCATTCGAAAAACAATTATTTTGATACCTCTGCAAAATACCACTCCACAGACTTTTTCAAGTCCTCATTCGACAAAAAGCGACCTCCTCTCAAGTGTTTTCTGTGTTTTGGAAAAAGATAATAGCCATAGGGGGCGAGTTCGGGACTGTAAAAGCCGCATTCATCAATTACTTCTTTGACGATTCGTGCTTTATGCACCCTGCAGTTGTAGTACAGAAACACATTTTTCTGGGTAAAATTGTGAGAACTTTGTAGACATTCCTTGTTGTTGTAGACCCTTTTGGCATATATTCAACCCACAAAATAACTTCAGCATCCCAGAAAACTGTGATTATCATTTTTCCCGCTGAGAATTGCCTCTTCGCCATCTTGGGTGGTGCAGAGACCTTGTGGAGCCATTGCATGGCCTCTTGTTTCGTCAGTGGGTGCCAGTGGTGTACCCAGGTCTCATACCCAGTTAAAATTTTAAATCGCTCATTTTTGTACCTCTATCTCTATACAGAAATGACAAATCTTAAGCGAGTTGTATCAAACTTGGAGGATACACTCTAAAATGTCACAGAGACGACATAATAAAATTATCACGATAGCTTTTTGTTTCCATAGCTAGGTAGCAAACAAAAGAAACTCCCCGCGTAGTTTAGACCCCACCCTAAATTCACCGATCACAAACACGTTTGTACCCTACTAGCGATTCGCTAAGTCCATGCAAACAAGCCAGCCGGCGACGATTTAGAGACAACAACTATGCAGCATTTATTGTAAAAATGTCTTCAAAACACATTCACGCTATCTTTAACCCGTACCAGCCATTCAGAGCACGTCAAAACGATGACAACTGTCGAGACAACCGAAAGGTGGCATATGATGCGCTATACACAATGCAATTAGTCTAACGATCGTTCAAATTCAAATGCTGGAAATCCAGGCGAACGTCACAAGATACAGAAAAAGTTGAGAAAACCGTACAGATGCTGCGACGGAAAGCAAAAACTTAACAGCAAAATAGTTTAACGACATCAATAGCGATTAGAAATCGAAAGACGTCTATAAGTAGATTTATATGTACAGAAGCGTTTTCTATTTCTCTGTGTTATATTACCTATTACATATATATTTTAAGGTACTGAAACTGAACTCTTAATTAATGTTTATGTATGTAGTAGAACAGAAAATAGTAATATTAATTAGCTGATATTTGCTGTGGTACTTATTTTTTAATATTTTCTCATAAATATAGTTCTTGACGCTTGATCTACTATTTTTCAACTTAAACGTCTTATTATTGTAATTGTTTATTACTATCGACGTTGCAAGTCTGGACAAATAAGACCTGGAATATTTCCCATAAATGGTTGAAAACTTCCTTTCCTAATATTGTCTTTATCGAATGCACACCAGAGCTAAAATCAAGGCAAACACTAAGTAGTTAGAACTACGCGGCCATGTAAAGACTAGAGAGTGACCCTCGATAATATAATTTGATGGCGGGTCATAATGCGTCAACAGCTTAACTCTAATCTGCAACTAAGCTCCAATAATGAGAACTACCTCTCCTGGAATTTCCAGCTTCGATTCGCCCTCAAATCGGAGATACCAGGCTGTTGTGTTGGAAAAAAGTCAAACGATTTATAGCTGTTAAATAGAAGTTTGGCCAAACAATATATTGCTAGCATGGATTCAATTCATCCTGCAAATTTTTAATGCCGATTAGATAAGACAATGTGTTGAAACTATAAAATCACATAAGCGGTGCACTCAACTTAAACTACAACTAGTGATCATTGCAGTTTTAAATGATTAGAATATGTTATTGTGAATATGTTTAAATAATAAATTAATTTTAACTCAATTAGAAGATATACTGCGAACAAAATTAATTAAATTTACACAGAGTTAATTACTTCAGTAATAGGTACATTAAAATGGTTCTTAATTATATTAAAATATAAACATGCCGTAATTAAAGAAATTAGTTGAATTTAATTAATGGAATGCAAAATAATAAATCAACGAAATAGGAAATTTGGGATATGCAATATAAACACTAGCATTCAAGATGAAGATAAATAAAGAAAATGAATCTATACTTTAACTTAAAATATAAAACAAATATGCATTACACGGCGCTTAATGTAGTCACATCGGGATTCGAGGTTTTGTTAACAATAACCGATTGATAATAATAAACGGTCAGACTATCCTTCCGTTGCTACAAAATGTTCTCTTCTTTTTTCTTTCCTACGCAAGTTCTTTCACTTTTTGGCGCATAGCATCTACATGTTCGCGTACATTAGCGTTTCAATGTAGATTCCACTTAATAACCTTTTCCGGTGCGGTTATTTAATCTATAAATTGCAATTTTTCTTTACCCATCTGCTATTTTAACACTTTTTTTGGTGCGAAATGTTTAATTGTGTTGCTGTATTCCACTGGCTTACTTTCGGAAACTTAGCATCTGTTGTTAATTGTTAATTTTCTTCCCATAAGATAAGATCACATCTATTTTTACGTCATCAATTGCAAAGGGTTAGAATATAACTGAGTTAGCTGCTGGCAACCAGCCTGCAGGCTATTACTTTACAAGAAAGTGAGATCTAGAGAGATAAAGAGGTTCGGAACCACTCGAACTTGAAAATACAACCACAAAAATGCCTGCAAACAGGGTTACTGCTGCTGGACATTTTTTAGTTCTGGATCAAATTGTATCCACTTTTCATGCACAACTGTATACTTTTAATTGGCAATTCAGCTTGGACTGTTAACTTTTCGAAACAACAAAGTTTATCTGAATTGGACAAGGAAGAAAATCACTATTTACATTTTAGTGAATTTCAAAAAAAATTACTATGTGAATTAGGGGTTGTATAACCTCAACTATACATGGTTAAAGGTATCAGCATATGTTTAGATTTGTATTTCGGTCAATCATACAAACAGTATATAAAACTAAAGAACCAATACCAGACAACAAGAATTTACAGATACAGCCATACATATAATAGCAGCTTCCATATTTTTTTGAACATTGACACGTTCTTCCTTCCTGCTAAACAATTGAAACAATCCTACCTGGGGTCATTTCGATATTATTTAGCAAATGTGTAGTTTTTGCTCCATATTCTAAATTGCCATAAATTGACATTTTGCTACTAAAAATTAAATATTAATCTTCTACTTATTTATTGAATAGGGAATATTATGCAGCCAAATACATCAAAATATTGGTTTAAAAAATGAAAATGCACTTCATAAATCTTCAAAATTAAATATATTTCGACTTTACATTAGTCTTCTTCAGTAATAAAATGATTAATAATTTAATTCTATTCCTGTAACAAAATTAGATTTAGGTTAGTAAGAGAACCAATCTTCCAAATAAATGCAAAATCTCACCTTGAATAAATGAAAAATGTATTCTTAGATGTGTAATAACACACATATGTTTATTTGGAACTACATCCCGTTGAATACTTAAATTTTATTTATTTTATATATAAAACTTTGTAATCTATCAATATGGCGTTGCAATATATTTGCATCTGCTAATTTTATTTAACGCGCAAGTCAAATTGAGAGAAGGAGAAAATATTAGTTTAAGTTCCAAATTTTATTAGATACAATTTATATCGAGGTACAGGGTATATAAAAATTAGTTTTAATATATCCAGTAATAATTTTTATTTTATTAGTATTTAAAATAAACTGTGGTAAGTGATATTTAATTTTTCTATGTCTGCTCTATAGTTTATCGATGTTGGGCTTTTTTTAATCTCTATCATTTCATGTAACAGTCTTTTTTTTAAATTATTTTCGGTAATTAGTATTGTAGGTTGTTGAAAGTTAAATTTATGGAGACAATCTACTGCATGGTCAGATAAAGCTGTATTTGGTTTATTAGGAGATAGCATTTTAGTTTTAATTGATAATTTATGTTGATTAATTCTTTTTTTTAAATATTGTTTTGTTTGACCAATATAATTAGCAGAACAATCACCACAATCAATTTTATATACTATATTTGTTTGTGAATTAGTATCTATTTTATCTTTTAAATTTGTAAAAAAATTCATTCCGATAGTATTATTATTTTTGTATGCAATTTTAAAATTGTGTTTTTTTAAAATTTTTTCTATTTGTAAACTTAATTTAGGAATATAGGGTAAAGATATATATTTATTTTCTGTATTTAATGAATTAGTAGGAGAATTAATTATTTGGTTATCTCTTAATCTTATTTTTTGTAATCTATTATTAATTGTTTTTTAATGAATTTTATTGGGTAGTTATTGTTTATAAGTATTTTTTCAATAATTCTTAAATTTTCGGAGTGAAATTTTTCTGAAGCTAAAATTAGAGCTCTATCTACAAGGTTGTTGATTAAACTTTTTTTATATTTAATGTTAGTATTTGAGAAATAATTTAAGTATCTGTCAGTTTTATTAGTTTTCCTGTACCAATTTGTATCTATTGAACCATCTTTATTTCTGATTAATGTTAAATCCAAAAAATTTATTGAGTTATTTGAATTTTCTAATTCTATTGTAAATTGTAGACGTGGGTGTACATTATTGAATTTATTAAATATATCATTTATTTGTTTAGGACATGCAGTTATGATTATATCATCAACATATCTACCGTAAAAGGAAATCTCAGAAAGTTCTTTTAATATTTTTTCTTCTATGTTTTGAATAACTAAATCAGCTATTGTACTTGATAAGGGTTGGCCCATTGCTACTCCAAATTTTTGTCGATAAATTTGTTGGTTAAATTGAAAATAATTTGAATTGAGAATATATTCTACAGCTATTTTAAATTCTTTTTTTGGTATTTTAGTTAATTTTTCAATTTCTATCCAATATTTTTCGATTGTATTTAAGGCTAAATCAATTGGTATGTTAGTATATAATGACACTATGTCTAAAGAAAAAAGAATATGGTGTTTTGGAATTATTTTTTCTTTAATCTTTTTTTTAAAGGTCCAAGAGTCTTTGATTCTTAGTTCATTTTTAGTGGTTAATTTATTTAATATGTTAGATAAAAATTTTGATATTTTGTAAATTGGACTCATATATGAAGCAACAATAGGTCTCAATGGTATTTCTTTTTTATGTAGTTTAGGTAGACCGTAAATTTTGGGGATTAAACCATTATGACATATTAATTTTTTATATGTTGTGTTGTCTATATAATCATTTTCTAACCATTTTTTCAATGTAATAACATGTGATAACCAAATAATTAATTCTCCTACTAATTCATTAAATACAGAAAATAAATATATATCTTTACCCTATATTCCTAAATTAAGTTTACAAATAGAAAAAATTTTAAAAAAACACAATTTTAAAATTGCATACAAAAATAATCAATTACTATCGGAATGAATTTCTTTACCAAATTTTAGAAAGATTAATAGATATAATTCACAAACCAATATGCACGTATATAAAATTGATTGCTGGTGATTGTTCTGCTAATTTATCATTGGTCAAACAAAACAATATTTACAAAAAAGAATTAATCAACATAAGATTATCAATTAAAAACTATAAAATGCTATCTCCTAATAACCAAATACAGCTTTATCTGACCATGCAGTAGATTGTCTCCATAAATTTAACTTTCAACAACCTACAATACTAATTACCGAAAATAATTTAAAAAAAAGACTGTTACATGAAATGATAGAGATTAAAAAAAGCCCAACATCGATAAACTATAGAGCAGACATAGAAAAATTAAATATCACTTACCACAGTTTATTTTAAATACTAATAAAATAAAAATTATTACTGGATATATTAAAACTAATTTTTATATACCCTGTACCTCGATATAAATTGTATCTAATAAAATTTGGAACTTAAACTAATATTTTCTCCTTCTCTCAATTTGACTTGCGCGTTAAATAAAATTAGCAGATGCAAATATATTGCAACGCCATATTGATAGATTACAAAGTTTTATATATAAAATAAATAAAATTTAAGTATTCAACGGGATGTAGTTCCAAATAAACATATGTGTGTTATTACACATCTTAGAATACATTTTTCATTTAGTCAAGGTGAGATTTTGCATTTATTTGGAAGATTGGTTCTCTTACTAACCTAAATCTAATTTTGTTACAGGAATAGAATTAAATTATTAATCATTTTATTACTGAAGAAGACTAATGTAAAGTCGAAATATATTTAATTTTGAAGATTTATGAAGTGCATTTTCATTTTTTAAACCAATATTTTGATGTATTTGGCTGCATAATATTCCCTATTCAATAAATAATTATAAACTGCCAGCCGTTTTTCCAATGATAGAAGAATTAATCTTCTACTTTCGCATACAAGATATAATAGATTAATATGCACCATATTCGGATTTACCACTTTTTTCAGAGATGCAATTCTCTCTAGACTGGTCACGGCACATTCACTACTAAATAAAGTGAAATATCTGAATCTTTAGAAGATACTAATAACAGCTTAAACTGATCTAGAACGTATCTACTATAGTACATCCAAGAAATTAATTCAGGAAAGATGTTTAAATTCAACATGCAAGTTACTGCACAACCAGTTTTTTTTTAAATATGCTGCATGAGCCTGGTTGCATGACGCCGATAATATTTCTGATGGTGCAATTTTGAAATAGAAATATTTTAATTAAATGGGCAGATGATCCCTAGAATAAACGACCGTATTTTATGCGAGACACAATACAATGCAATCTATAAAATGTATGGCACACAATGGACGTTCGAATTTAGAGGATGTGCTCCCAAAATTTATAAGTGGACAACGTGTGAAATTGATTTTCCATTATGTTTTATAAAAATACATCTACTTTTACAGTTTCTAACTTGAAAAATAATGAACTGCGTTGGCTGTTTAAACACATTTTATGGTACCATTTAAAAATTAACAATACATTCTACAGTCTTCTCATATTCTGGCATTTCAACAGTTCCATAAGCTCTTTGAGAGGAATTATCATTAAGCTAAAAATAAAATTATGTTCGATGTATACAATATTAGGCACATAATTTGCAAAAATAGAAGTCACAATTTACTTTTCTTGAATATAGATAAAACGTTATCAAAAACCGCGGCACAAAAAATCTTTTCTGAAAAAATGTGTACAGTTGTTTTATTCCTCAATTGTTATAGTTTGAGTGCATAAATACTATTAAGAACTTAAGATTTCCGTCAATTGGAATACGGATTTTTGAGTAACGGGGTATTTAATTCGAAATACTTAATAATACTTAGACCTCAGATACAAATATCTTTAATAGCTTAGAAGTGACTATAGATTTCTTATACCTCTAGCAGGCAATATGCAACCGAAGGCTTCGGGTTGCTTCCGAAAAATATTTATTTAAACTTTACAGAGTTTGGAAACAACACTTTTTTTCCGATTGATGTATACGCACTTTAATTTCAATGTTCGAAGAGTATTAAATATCTTAATATTAAAATCTATTTGATTAAAGGTTCCAGTTATTCCAAGGGTTTTAGTTCCGAAATTAATAATATTCAGCAAGAAGTCATTAGATTTGTTTTACGTTCTTCGACTATATCATTCTAGTCTTCAAGCTACCAATTAGATTTTACTGAAAAAATACTACACAATAAATATAGCCTAACCTCGTTGTAAGATCTCGCAGTTTTGAAAAATATGTTTATATACAGGGCGAGTCATAACGTACGGAGGAGACTGAAGATGTAGCTAGAGGGGACCAAAATTAAGTTTTTTTCCTTATAAAATTGTGACGTAAACAGAATAGTAAGAAAGTTACAGTTGAAGTTAAATCAACTTACATTTTAAATTCATATTGGAGATATTTGAGAGATAATTTAACAAGCATTTAGTTAAAAAATTGATAAAAAATTCAAAACATAGAAGTAACGGCTATTAAAAATTATCTTATAATGCTCAAAAATTGGTATTCAATCGCTGTTTATTTAATAAAAAAACTAGAAAAGAAAGCAAAGGAAATTTACTTGGGTGTTCCACAGGGCAGTGTCTTAGGACCTCTCCTTTACTTCATATATACTGCTGACCTGCCAGAAACTGACAACACAATTATCTCCACTTTTGCTGACGATACAGACATCATATCCATTCATGAAAACCCTATAATTTCTTCCGAGAATCTGCAACATCATCTAAATCGGATCTATGAATGGCTCGGTAAACGGCGTCTTAAAATAAACGAATCTAAATCGGTCCAAGTAACATTTACCATGCGATTTACTGTCTGTCCGTCGGTCAGTATTAACAACACACCTATACCCGTGAAGAACGAAACCAAATACTTGGGACTACACCTGGATCAACGGCTCACATGGCAGAAACATATCAAAACCAAACGCCAGCAGTTAAAATTTAAATTCCGCCAAATGTAATGGCTTATCGGAAGAAAGTCCAAACTATCCTTAAGCAAAAAACGGTTACTGTACAAAACAATGCTGAAGCCTATCTGGACTTACGGTATACAGCTGTGTGGATGCGCCAAGCAAACACGAATAAAAACCATCCAACAATTTCAATCTAAAACACTCCGCGCCATGGTGAATGCGCCTTGGTACGTTTCCAATCTGACGATACACGAAGATCTCGATATTCCATTCGTAGTCGACGAAATCCAGCGATTTGCATAGAACTACCATCAGAACCTCCAGGAACACAGCAACAAACGAGTCCAGCAATTATCCAACAACCACTTACCTGTGAGACGCTTAAATAGAAGATGGCCTCGTGATCTGCTATCAGCACCCTAAGTACTACAGAAGTACCATCGATGGATGGATTCTCCTATCCAGCCTTCTAAACGTCATCTCATTTGCTTAATACTCCATGTAGAGTAGATTGTAAATAGCCTATACTAAAATTTAAAAAAAATATCAGTACCTTCAAACGTCAAAACATTTATGGTTGAGTGATTAGTTTGTATAAAATTGCTAATTACAGTATCGAGGAATACATAGACATTATTATTGTCTATAGAGCAGCTGAAGAAAACGCTGCATTTGCAAGTCGTATGTGTTTAGAATAATTTCCAAATCGACAAAGGTCTTCTGAAAATACTTTTCTTCGGTAGTCCAACGCAGTAGCGAGAGTGGAAATTTACAAACTAAGAAAGGCCATGGTGTAAATAGACCACATAGACACCAGCCAAATATAGACGAAGAAATTTTATAAACTCTACATGCTGATCCGACTACAACTACACGCCAAATTTCTCATCAAGTTGAAGTTTCCCAGTCTTCTGTTTAGCGCACGTTGAGTACAAATGGTTGCACTATTACCATCTGCAAAAGGTACAAGACTCTCTCCTACTAATTCTCCTATGCGACAGCATTTGTGTGAGTGGCTAATCGTACTAATCGGGATCTAAAAGTTCCAGTAAGTTTGTTGGTTACTGGTGAATACTGTTTTACCAGGGCTAATATTCTGAATTTTTCCAATTGCCACTTATAGGCTGATGAAAATGCACATGCGATCCGCCAGAGTTCCATTCAGCAGCGTTATAGTGTGGGGGTATGGACTGAGATTGTGAACGACACCTTAATAGGGCCTTTCAAACGATCAGCACGCCTTAATGGCAATTCTTACTTGCAGTTTTTACAAGAAGTTCTGCCAGAACTTCTAATAAATATTCCTTTATATGTACGATGTACCATGGAGTTTAAGCATGATGGTTTTCCTGCACATTTTAGTCGCTACTGCACTAGATTACCTCAACATCACATCTAGGCTAAGATGGTAGGACTGGTACATACCACCGAGGTTGCTACCATGGATGAATTACACCATCGCATGAATGCCGCTACAGAGCACTTACGACAATAGTTTCTACGACTATTGGACTGCTAGATTCGTCGTGCGCAGTTATTATGCGTAGAAAAGTAGGGTCAGCATTTCGAACGACTTTTGTGAATGTTTTTGTTCTTCTGAATTTGCAATTGGTTTCTTGTAATACTGCAAGTTTTTTTAGTTCAGAGTTTCATTAATTAAAGAGGTACCTACTTACGGCCTCTGTCATTATTTAGGTGTTTTCTGCATAATTTAATTTACAGTAACGGCAATAAGGTTTGGTAAGGAGCATGTTTCCCCTTGAAACGAGAAAACAATGACATTATCTTTAATTCTTCCTCATTACTATAAGCAGTATTCAATAATGTGCGTTAATTTATACAAATAGGTGACTATGAGACATCCTTCTATTTACGGTTTCTAAATTTTTAGTCTGGTGATTATAATATCTAATTTTCAAATCAATTTTGTTTTTCCTTTTGCTGTGATATCAAGTTTGGTTTATTGTTGCTAGAACTTAAGTATTTTCCATGGGGATCGCGGTATAGTAGTGGCCGAGGCGCTTGACTCCGGAGTTATTCTACCAAAGTGGTTCAGGTTCGAATCTTGAGCACTGCACTTTCCCTGAATGTTTTTGGTGTCTTACTTGTAACTGGGGTATGGATTTTTTCAAGGTGTTGAATGGTAGATCCGTGACTAGCACGAAATGTGCTGAGTCGGGATAAGCTAGGTGGGATGAGAATCATAAAGTTTCCTTTAGCAACTCCATGACTCTTTAAAAATGATTTTCGAATGAGGCATTTTCCTATAATCTGTTCTTGATTTTTTATGTTATTTACTTTTCAAAGTCCTGCTGGAGGATTGTGCTGTTGGTTGTGGACCGAAGGAATTTTTTCTTTGTTTCTCTTTCTTTGGCCCTCATCAATCCACTTTGTGACATAGGCCTCCTTTTCTTGCTTCCACCTCGTTCTATTTTGTACCAGTTGCTGCCATTTGAAACCTCCAACTGTTTTAACATCGTCAGACCACCTTGGTCTTCAGTTTAATAATTTCTATGTTCATCTATTTATTGGCAAAGTGACCTGCCCATTCCCATTTCTATTTTGCCATACGCTCTACGATGTCATCCACTTTTATTGCTTTGCGTATCCAGGTATTTCTCTTCTTGTCTTTTAGGCTAATGCCTATCATCTTTTGTTCCATAGCTCTTTGAGTTGTGCGCATTTTTTGAATGATCGATTTGTTGAATGCGCATGTTTCAGTCCCGTATAATAAAACAGGTAAAATGCACTAATTGTAAACTTTTGCCTTGCGTTTTTGCAGTACATTCATTTTCATTATATAATTTAATATATCATATCTTAGGCATCCTACTCGAATACGTTTGCTTAGGCCTGCTTTCTGGTTTTCCTTTCCCATCCTTATTTCTTGTCCTAAATATATGTATTTTTTAACCAGTTCAATTGTAGAGTTGTATACTTGGATGGGCATATTATAATGCTGCCTTTCGTTGGTAATAATTTATCTTTTACTTATATTTAACTCTAGTCTTACTTTTTGGGATGCGTCGCTTAATTCCGTGAGAATTTGTTGTAAATCTTGTGAATTATCCATACTTAAAACCACATCGTCAACAAAACGCAGATTTTTGAGCATATCTCCAGAAATGTTGATGCCCTTATCCTTCAACTGAAGTTGTTTGAATATGTCCTCAAACTCTACATAAATTGTGTCTCCTTGTCGTAGATCAGGATGTATTTTCACTTTATTTGTGTTTTCATGTAATTGGATAGTTAAAGTTCCGTTCCTATACATATGTATATTTCTAATTAGGCTTGAGTACCGGTAATCAATTCTAGCGTTGTGCATTGCCTCTAATACCGCCCAAGTTTCGATGGACGAAAGGTGTACGTAGGAATTTAACTTTCTTATACAGGGTGTCTCAGAAACAATGGGCCAGCGTTTAGTCATAGATTCTTTAGGTAAAAATAAAGCGATTAAACCTAATATACCTTAGGCCGAAAGTCCTTCCTTAAGAAGTTATAGGGCCTTAAAGTTCAATTTTTTATTTTTTCTTTTTATTGTAATTTCCACAAATCTAAAGATATTTCTTTCAAATTTGGTACACATACTTACCATTATGTAGTAAAGTGGCAGCATTTTCATAAACCAGACTTAACTTTAAGAGGCATTTAACCTACCACTAACATTTTATATTAGCTCTAACTTTGTTATTAGTGGAAAATTTTTCAGTTTTCTTTTATTTCCTGAAAGAGAATTAAAAAGTACATAAATAAGGTACTCTTAGTTCAAACGCGTAAAGGCAACCGTTTGCCTTAAAATGCTTGTGAAAGTTTTGAGTTGCCGTTAGGACGTGCAATTATCAGGTAGCCATGATCACAAAAACAATGGGTAGTGCTTGTTACTGCAGAAAAAAAACAATGCTAAGTCAATTAAATACTTTGCTGCAATAGAAATTTTATTTTTTGAGCGTAAACGCAAACCGTATCTCTCATTTCAGCATTGGAGAATTCGTTATGTCGCGGCATTTTCGTAAACACAAAACAAAAATTTAAAATAAAATTTCTATGACACCAAAGTATTTAATTGACTTAGCATTGTTTTTTTTTTGTTGTAACAAGCACTACCCATTGTTTTTGTGATCATGGCTACCTGATAATTGCACGTCCTGACGGCAACTCAAAACTTGCACAAGCATTTTAGGGCAAACGGTTCCCTTTACGCGTTTGAACTAAGAGTACCTTATTTATGTACTTTTTAATTCTCTTTCAGAAAATAAAAGAAAACTGCAAAATTTTCCACTAATAACAAAGTTAGAGCTAATATAAAATGTTAGTGGTAGGTTAAGTGCCTCTTAAAGTTAAGTCTGGTTTATGCTGCTGCCACTTTACTACATAATGGTAAGTATGTGTACCAAATTTGAAAGAAATATCTTTAGATTTGTAGAAATTACAATAAAAAGAAAAAATAAGAAATTGAACTTTAAGGCCCTATAACTTCTTAAGGAAGGACTTTCGGCCTAATGTATATTAGGTTTAATCGCTTTATTTTAACCTAAAGAATCTATGACTAAACGCTGGCCCATTGTTTCTGAGACACCCTGTATATTGCTTAGGTTCAGTGAATCTGCGCTTGGATTTCCTGAAATTAGTAAGTTTTCTGGTTACATTACGTCTATACTTTTATTGAACCTAGCCAAATTGGACTAGAATGATCCTACTACATTGTCAACCTCTTTTATAAAGCTATGGCACGTGCAGTTTTATATTTTTGCGGAAATGAAATTTTAAATGATTCCCCGTATGCCACAGATGTAGATGGAATTTGATTTTTTTCGTAGCTCTCATAATACTTAATATATTCGTTCTCCATGCCAGTTTAAAAGCCGTGGGTAGTGCCACCTTAATCTAAAATTAATACTCTGGCTTTCGGCCATATTAGCATTGCATTTGTAGTAAATTCATTAAAATGCAGAATCTTTCTAGAAATAAGAAGTTAGCTGATCGGGTTGCTATACGTATAAACTATGAATATGTATTTTATTAGACTTCGTCACCATCTTTTCAGAAGCTTTTATAATAATATCAATTCAAATGCTTATTTGAATCCCGAAACATACAAGCCGTTTATTGTTTTTTGATGAATAATTTATCCAATCTGCGTTAACTGGAGCTTGCTTATGGTTTTACGTCATATCTTCTTAATGGGAAACGTGATATTTATGTACGTTGAAAGAATGTTACCAAACTTTGTTAACGCACTGTAGGCATTAGGTGCTGCATAAATTGATAACCATGACCTCCTATAAATACAATAATAGAGATTATAATTATAAATCTTAAACTTGATAATATGTTTAAACTATAAAATGGTTTAGATTTCATTAAATAAACCATTAAATACTTTTAGAATCGGTACCCAATGATAACAAATCTAATTGTTGACTTTTAGCAGGTATAGGGCCAAATGCTATTGTGCTGTAAATAGACATCTTTGGTCAATAACCTATCGTGTTATGAATAATATTATGACCTTCGTCAATACTAAGCTGTAGTGTTGAAGCCAACTCAAGATATTGTGCGATAGTACAGAATAAGACACTATCCAGATGTGGAGCATTATCCAAATCTTGCCGGTCATTTTCATATTTATGCGCACATTTCCGGATTTATTCGTCTTCTAACAACATGACACCTTACACAGTCATTATTATGCATTAAATATTCCCATATTCTTCTCCTTCTGTTATTAAATCTCTACGGTATGTATATTTCTGACGTGGTTCAAAACTTCATGCGTGACCATATTTTAAATACAGAGATTGCCAAAATCAAATGCTTTGATAACAGATCCGTTATACTGCAAGGGGTGGTTAGCGTAAATTTTCTCATGACTGTGGTATGAGTACCAGGAGACTACAGATGGTCAAGTCCAAAAATACATAATAACACTTTAGCCAGACCATTTATCATCTATTGTGCTCTATGTAGTCTCCTCCACGAGGAATAGATTACGGGAAAATCGTTGGAGGTCCATGAGACTAGCCAGCAAATAGTGTTTAACTCGGAAGGGTAGAAGAGCAAGATTAGCGTTCGCTTTAGGGTACATTAATAAAGATATGGACCAACAGTCGTTAGTCCTCTTTTCGTATGCGTCTAGATCTCACCTTACTCGTTGCGATGGTTAAGTTAGCGTGTGGGCTCGTTGTAGGGAGCTTTATGTGGAAGAGGTAGTCAAAGAGGCTGACATGTTTGGAGTTAAATTCGACAACGTGTAGGAGCTAAGTAAACTGAAGCTACACAACGGGCTAGCCACGTAACTATCCCAGAAAGGCGAAATGCTGCGAGTTATGTAGAGCATGTGGTACTTGTTGGAATCTTCCTCGAGGAACTGGTCATATTGGGTACCTACCTATGTAGGTACCTAATATGGCCTGCAATGTTGTAATAAAGGAATATTCACATTGAACGTATTTAATTCAATTGTAGGAAAAAAACTTACATAAGACTTTAAAAAAAACTTTTACATTTATGAATTTTAGAAAAAAAACCTACACATCACATTTTGGGCACGTAAAATTGTTTTTATCGTTCTATGTTAATCCAACACATTCCTCATGAACATATGTTACACAAGCAATGCACGTGCGCATGTCCTTCACCACATCTTCCTTGCAGATGCCACAAATCCAGGATTCTAGTGCAGGTTTTTTTGATTTCTTCTTCATAGTAGGTTTTGAAGGTTTTGATGCTTTGGCTTTAGTTGTTACATCTTTGACTTCATTTCTTTTGGAGAACAGTGTTTTTTTCAGAACAACAACCCGACTATTGATAGCCTTCTGTCTATTCATAACCTTCGGAGTGCTTTTCTCTGGAGTAGGGAGTAAGTCGAAGAATGTGCTCGTATTAACAACTAACTCGTCATCGTTAGATAAACTTTCTTCATCAGAAGCAATTAAGGCAGCAGTAACAGGATCACTTTTCTCCGTGTACAAGACACGCACTCTTAAGCGTTTGCCAACTGACAAACCTTAAGTTCCAGGCTGTGGAGAAGTGGGTCGTGATGGTGAGACAGTTGTCGGAGTCGATGTCGCCAGAGGTTCAACATGATCAGGGACCGGTAACTGAGATGCTGTACTTGGTTTGAAGGCATCTTCAGGGATTGCATGTGGATCATAAGGATATAAACCAGTAGCTCTAAATCGTGATTTGATGTTTGCCGGTGTCATAGATTGATCCCACACTAGGGTGAAAATTTTTCCAAAGCGTTGTTTGGTTAATGTCCGTTCATGATGATTGTGCCAGTACAGCATAACTTGTTGGTCCCAATGATATTCAAAAGACCGAAATACTGCTTTGTCAAGGGGCTGAGGCTCATGTGTTGTATTGGACGGAAGGGAATACAACACAGTATCGTACCGATCAGCTGTCGCCACAATTTCGTAGTCTAAGTGGCTCTTGGCGCCATCAAAAATAGGTATTGCAGGTCTGTGACATCCTAAATGGTGCAACCAATCGACAAAACATTTCCATGTCCTAGAACCTTTCTCAGTCATACGAAAAACTGAACCAGGTGGCAAATCATCTGCAAATTCTGGTTTCATTCCTTTTCCCTTAAACAATATCATTGGAGGAATCGATGAACCTACTGCATTCGCACACGAGACAACCGTTACGTTTTCCCCATATTCATTGGCAATGATATGTACCCTGCGTGCACCTTTTTTGGGTAGGGCTTTTGGTTCTTTTGTGTAAATTCAATCTATAGCCTTTCTCGTCCATATCAGACAGTCTTTCAGGTTTCCCAAAAACGTCATTACCTTCGAAGACCTCTTTAAGTTTTGCAAAATGATCTCCAACAATAAATTTGTTCAATTTTTGGGCTCTAGCAGGATTTAGATCTTGCGACAATGGGATTGCCTTCAAAATTTGTTTTATGTACGAAAACTGATGGTTAATTTTATTTTCTTTGCAGTACATGTATGCGCATAATCTTAATATTTTGGTTGTTATTGGGTAGCCTACTTCGGCTAATCATATAATTCGGGCATAGAGCTCCGCATTTTGTTGCTCAGAAAGCGAAGCCTTTCGTCCCAACTTAGTTTTGATATTGGAATGCGATTTAACATACCTGCGAAGAGATCTACGGGGAATACCAAATTCCACTGCTGCTTTGTAATTGGACATTTGCTTGGTGATAATTGCCTGTAAAGCTTTCTCAAAGGCTTCCTGAGTCCACTTGCTTCTCTTCTTATTAACTACTGAACCCATGAATGAAAATAAAATAAACTAGTTAAATAGCAGGAAATAAATCATATGTGTACCCTATTTGACCTACCTAGGCTATACTGGGTTCCCATTACACCAGGAAGCTTTTCGCCCCAAAACTAATAGAAACACATTTTGAAAAAAAAATGTGGTTATATCATTAAAAAGTAGACAAAACATGCTGTCCATAAGCACAATATCAATTGTTTGACCTGCTTTAACTAATGATTGAAAACTGATACTTACTCGCACAAATTACATGAAGTTACTGAACATAATGGTGCTTTCGCAATAAATCGGTTCTAACCACATTCCTGCACTAACACTGGTGTATGAATATATCAGCTGACTCAAACGAATTTTACAAACATGTACTTGGTTCCGTCTTTCGGATTTATCATGGACTTCTCGAGATCTCTTGATTAGGCCATTTTGAGTTCTATGCCATAAAAACATTCATGTTTTTAGTTAGCACAATGTATAGAGTATAACAGTCTTGAATGTATTTTGCTTAATTTACATCTAACTCGTTAGAAATAGTAAAATGGTTAGTAGAATTTAAATTGATATTGTTCCCTCCTTACTGACCATGTGAACCATAAGAATGTAATTAACAATATACCTACAAAATCTTGTTATCAAACTATTAAATTGGCGTCGGAACTACAGAAGCTAATAATAGTAACGGAAATGAAATACCGTTGCAAAATGATTCAATAGTTAACGAAGTATTGGCTGCTAACTAGCTTCCTTAATATCGTGTTATAAATTAAGAAACTTTTATAATTAAGACAAAATTTTGTAAGAAATAAATTAAACCACCTGATACTTATTAGATTTCAACAGTATCAAATATTAATATTACGCTATTACCTAATAAAATGATTTTTAAATTCTAAATTTATGCTTTCCTCTTCCTCTTCCATCGTGGGGTAAACTGCAAATTAATTACACGTATTTTATTGTAAAATAAGGCTGAACATTAATATAACCAACAGTATGCCTACACAATGTGGTTAACCATTTTGGCGTGATCAAGAAACTCTTGAAAGTTTACTAATACTCATCAAAATTAACAGTTGCTCAAAATCATGAAGTAC
>JABXWE010034239.1:0-12999 GCA_014611495.1 Limonius californicus
TTACAAGATAAACTAATCATCCTATATATTATGTGGATTGTTAATTAATAAGATTTCTCTCTGATTAGTGTGTCAATCAGTTTTGTATTGTATCCGTTACTATGTGCAATTTTTTCAGTAATCGAAATTTTTTGGTGTAAGCATTGTTATTTATAGAAACTGTTAGAGCTCTATTTGGTTGAAAACTTCGATCTTCTAAATGTTCCATAAATATATTAGCTGAAAATGGTGAAATTGGACTACCCATTGGTAAACCATTTTTTGAAGATAAATTTGATCATTAACAATAACGTAATTTTAGTTAATGCAAAGTTCGAATAATTGAATGAACTTATTTCGTTTCGTTAATTCAACATTGTCGTTAATTCTTCTTCTTCTAATCCTTCATGCCCTTTCGAGCGTCCGATGGTGGTCTCTAGTCCCTTATCCATTGCCTCCACCTCTTCCTGTCCCTCGCTTTTGTTTTAATCTCCTCCAGTGTCGTACCTTTTTCTGCTGCTATTTCTTTAATTTGGTCCAGCCATTTCTTCCTAGGTCTGCCTCTTCGTTTCTTGGGTGGCTCTCCTGCTTCCATTAGTCTCCTTGCAATTCTGCCTGGTTCCATTCTTGTCGTGTGTGCGAACCAGTTCAGCTGCCTCTTTTTTATTTTTATCTGTATTGGTAACTGTTTGATAATTTCTCTAATGTCTTCGTTTCTCACTCTGTCCCACTTCGTCTTTCCTGCCATTCTCCTAAGGTGTTTCATCTCCATGGCATTTATCTTAATCTCGTCCTTTTTTCTAAGCGTCCATGATTCACTGGCATAGGTAATTGTTGGAATTGTTATCATATTATATATTTTCTTTTTTACTTCTAAATCTATATCTTTGTGCCCTAGTATTGTTTTATTCATAGCGTAGTATATTCTTGACTATTTGTTCGCTCGGTTTGCCAGCTCGGCCTCGATTTTTCCGTCTTCTGTTATTATACTTCCAAGGAATTCAAACGTCGTTACTTTCTCCAGTTTCTTGTTTTTACATTTTATGTCCTTATTGTTTTGGTCTTCTTTTTGTTTCTCATTTACTATCATGGTTTTGGTCTTGTTTATGTTCACTTCCATTTTTATATTTTCTATTTCTGTCGACCAAGCATCCACCAGCTTCTGCATTTTACTCTTAGTATTTGAGATTAGTACCACTTCGTCTGCATACAGTAGGCTGTTTAATTTTATTGCTTCTAAGTTTTTATATCCGATTACTGTGTCCAGATGTCTGTATTTTTCTTTTATTCTCTTAGTTATCTTGTCCATAATAATTATGAATAATAGGGGGCTTAGGCTGTCGCCCTGCTTGATGCCTTTCTTCAATTCAAACACCTCCGATCTCTGCCCTTCCAGTTGTACCCTCGCCTTAACTGTTCTATAAGCACTTCTTATTGCTCCTCTCAGATTCTTGTCCACTTCCATATCCTTTAAAGTCCTTCATATTTCCCTTCGGTCTACTGTGTCAAACGCAGCCCTCAGATCTACGAATGTTAGATACGATTTTTCTCCTTCTTCTATTTTCCTTTCGATTATGTTTCTGATTATATATATATTGTCTCCTGTTTGTCTATTCTGCCTGAAGGTTGCCTGTTCTTCTTCTAATATTGGTTCTATATGGTTCCTTAGTCTTTTCTCTAAGATTTTTGTGTAGATTTGGTTTGGGCTAAACATATTGGCCTGTAATTTTCGCAATGCGATTGCAGTCCTTTCTTGTAAATTGGTACTATTAGGTTGTTTTCCCAATCCCTCGGTATTCTCTGCTCTTCCCATACTTGTCTGCAGATTTTCCAAAACCATTCTGTTCCTCTTTGGCCCATCCATTTTAGCATCTCTGGGGATAGGTCATCCTCCCCGCTGGCTTTACCTATTTTTATGTTTTGGATAGGGTCTTCTACTTCTTCCCTCTTGATTGTTTGCTCCACATTTATTTGTTGTATTATGTTTTCTTCCGGGTCTACTGTCGTGTTGTACATATTTTCATAGTAATTTTTCCATGTTTCTAGGATTTCCTTTGTATCGGTTTGCATTTGTCCCTGGTTATTTTTTATTGCTCTTGTGTCCTTCCTTTTATCTCCTCTTAATCTCTTTATTCTCGTCCAGAACTCTCTGGTATTCATTTTATGTAGTTCTGTTATCTCTTCCCCCATCTTCCTCCAGGAATTCCTTTTTTCTACCTTAATTGTTTCTTTCACTACGTTTCTTCTTCTTTTGTATTCTTCCTTATCTGCCATTTCTTTTGTTTGGATGTATCTTTTCCATGCTGTCTTCTTTTCCTTTACTATTCTTCTTATTTCTTCTGTACACCAGCTTGTCATTTTCGTGTGTTTGTTATGTTTTCTTGTCCTACATGTCTTTTCCGCTGCTTTCTTCAGTGTTTCCTTGAAGGTTGTCCATCTTTCCTCTATTGTCCATGCACCTTGGAGGTTTTCCTTTCTTTGTAGTTCTTTGTCTATATCTTTCTGGTATTTTTCCCTTCTTTCTGCATTTTTGAGTTTGTTTATTGCCAGCTTACTATAGTTTCTTCCTTCTTGATTATTGGCTAGTCTGGTGTGGTAATTTGTTGTTACTAACCTGTGTAGCGTGCCGATTTCCGCTTCTTTCTTTGTTTCCGTTATTTGTATCTTCTCTGCTAAGTCTTGTGTGTA
Organism: Limonius californicus; assembly: GCA_014611495.1. Taxonomy (NCBI): domain Eukaryota; kingdom Metazoa; phylum Arthropoda; class Insecta; order Coleoptera; family Elateridae; genus Limonius; species Limonius californicus. The sequence goes on from JABXWE010034239.1 coordinate 2,668, forward strand.
CGTTATGTAGTCTATTATACTTTTGGTTCCACGTTCTTCTGCTACAAAAGTATATTTGTCCTCTAAGGGTTGATTCCATAACGTGTTTCCTATTAAAAGTTCATTTCTTACACAAAAATCGATCATTTTTAACCCATTTCTATTTTGTGTGTTTTCTCCGTAGCATCCCATACATCCCATTCCTCTATTTTGATCTTTTCCAACCCTACTGTTCCAGTCCCCCATTATTATTGTTTTCGGATTCTCTTCTTTCATTTCATCTAGCAGTTGTTGTAGGTTCGAGTAAAAGTCTGCCATTTCCTCCTCAGTTGTTCCTTCTACGGGTGCATAGATCTGGATAATGTTTACTGTTTCTTCAAGTTTTATAGTTATTGCTACTATTCGAGAGTTTGTGGTCCTGACCTCACTTATTCTTTTGTTTATTTCCTCAGTTGTTATTATGCCTACGCCTTCCTTCGCTCTTTGTTCCGGTGCCACTCCTGAGTAATGTAGTGTATAGTTATTTGTTAATCGTGTGCTTCCCTTACCTTTCTTCTTTGTTTCGCTAATCCCAAGTATTTGTATATTGTTTTTGTCCATTTCTTCCGTTAGTTCTATTTCTTTCCCTGATAGTGTTCCTATGTTCCAAATTCCAATGCCTATCCTTTCATTTTGCGTTTCTATATATAAAATAAATAAAAAATTCAAAAACTGTAAATATCTTCAGAAATATGATAATTGTGACAATCTGTGAATTATTTTACTTTATTCTCATTATAATTTAGTATTACAAAACAATTTGGTCCTACATAATCTGTTGTTAATTTTATTCTAAAGCTGTTTTATCCGGAACCAAAAATATTAGGTTGTTTGTTGCTAAATCACCAAGATTTATCTTCTAGACATTGCGAACTAATTTTAAAAGTGGTTAAAAAATCTGCTGAAGCTTCTGAATCTACAACTAATGCAACTTTAAAAAGTGTAATTGTTTGAAATTTCTTCTCGTTTCTTTATATATCTGCTGCAAATAATCTGTTCCAACCATCTGCTTTTCTTTTCTTAAACCTTTCTATACATATCTGAAGGTATCACCCAATCTAAATTTATATAATCACCAAGTGCTTTAAGTTTTCCTTGAAGATACTGTTAGTAAAATTGAATGATTTTTTTCAACCTGCTACATCCCGTAGTTGGGCAAGGGCCTCCCCCAGAAGTGGGGTTGTATATATTGCAATTTAAATGAAATTTAATAGTGCTAATCAAAGAAAATATTTTTTATATAATGAAAACATGTTGTAGTTTTCAGTAGATAGCAGCAACTCCCTCAATAGGAATTGATTTCCACATACTTATTGTAGCATGTTTTATATTATTTTCTGTGTAATAGCTTTCAAATACTTCTGATATATAAATTTGGAGAGTTAATTGTAATATTTTTGTAATTTTAGAAAAATTAACCAAAAGATTGCACATTTAATTTAATTTGTAGTATATAACACAATCTAAATAGTGAGTAGCACGCACATAAATTTTCATAAAAAAATTATAAGTGTGTGCCTCTATCAGTCATATTGAACACTCTATTGAGGACAGTTTTAGAATACTCTTATTAGGCTGTTACAATCACAATCAGCCTATATCAGTTCATTCCTGAACATTTGCCTTCCCCATTTCAATCCGTTGTTTTCTACCATGTGCTACTGATATCTAAGTAATTCCACCTGTTTTTTTAATATCATATCTCCTTCCAGATTTTGGCCCATTAGAATAGGTTAAGTTAATACGTTTAGGTTTTCTAAAATCGTTTAATTATTGAAGAAATCCAGTTTACACTATACATAAACTGAATAGTTATTTAATAAATATGTACTATAGTTGATTCCACAGTTGCCATGAAGTACTGAGAATATAGGGTATACTTTCTTGTCGTTGAATAAAACCAAAGTCAAATTCCAGAAAATAGATTTAATCTTGTTTCAAAGGTATAAAATGTTAACGTTTTCGATGACCACTTGGGATCATCCTCAGACTAATATGAGAAACCAGCAAAATTACAAAATTAACAGTTCAAAAACCATTGTGTAGGAAAATATTAAAACATGTAACACACAAAATGACTGAACTAAATAATACAACTCAAAACTAAGTAACTAAACATTACACGCCAACGCCGAAATTAAATATTATTTTAATTTACTTCAAGTCATAATGGATAACATTATTATGAATACAAATTTAAGGAACCCCTTAAATTCATAATAATGTTACCCATTAAAGTAAATTTAAATAATATTTTTCCACTACTAGTAGTAGAAGATGCCATTATTTATGTCGTTTTCGGGTTAAGAAGATGAATTTCTCTCCTAGTAGGAGATAATTTTTCATTAGCTCCTACTAGGAGATAAAAAAACAATTGACGATAGTGACATTCCTTGATACATTTTTACGTTGATGACAGCTACAAAATTTGTTGGTTAATTTAGTAAATTTTGGCAATCACAAAGAAAAGTAATCGTTTTTTAGTAGGAAAGAACGTTAGAAAAGCGTTAAATTTCGCGCCACGACCGGATAATAATAGTAATTTGTCGTACTGGATTTTCCCAGCTTCTTTTTTAATTTCGGGAGGAGTACAATCACCATCATCTTCCATTTTGACAAATCGTACAAATAATAAAATTAAAAGTAAAGTCAATGTCAAATTTCAGTTGTTTTCTGTGAAAAACTACCTTGATACTTATTGGATCGCTTTTAATTCAAAAGAAATGCAGAAATTATTGTTGGAAAATTCGTTAAATGTTCTAGTAGTGGAAAAAATAATATATAAACCACGGTACAGAAGCTTTTTCTTAGCCTCACAACTTATTCCCCTCGATGCTGCGCATCTCAGGATCATAATAATGTTCGGCTAAGAAAAATTGCTTCTGTACCTTGGTGTATAATTACTATTAATTTCGGCGTTGGCGTGAAATATTTAGTTGCTTAGTTATGAATTGTATTATTTAGTTCAGTCATTTTGTGTTTCATGTTTTAATATTTTCCTACGCAATGGTTTTTGATCTGTTAATTTTGTAATTTTGCTGGTTTCTCATATTAGTCTGAGGATGATCCCAAGTGGGCATCGAAAACGTTAACATTTTATACCTTTGAAACAAGATTAAATCTATTTTGTAGGATTTTACTTTGGTTTTTTCAACGACATATCTACCTTATCCCATTATGAGGCCTATGGACGTTAATGAGTATACTTTCTTTATGGGAGAACCCGTGACAGTGTTGCCACTTTCCCTTTGCTTGTAACAGTAGTAGGTTGGATTGAATTTATTAAATTGTACTAAATATTCAGAAGTTCCCCAAATGTGATTGTCAAGTTTCAAATTTGTATTGGCTTTGAAATTAGTATCTCACTATTTCCTACCATGTTTGAGGGCCACTACTAAAAATCATTTTCAATGTTAAATGGTACCTGAAAACATAAGGTTATGCTTTTCTGATGAGAAAACCCGTGGCAGTGTTGCCACTAGCCCTTTGCTTGTATGAATTTATTAAATTGTACTAAATATTCAGAAGTTCTCCTAATGTGAGTGTCAAGTTTCAAATTTGTATGGGTTTTGAAATAAGTTCGCCTCCCTATTTCCTACCATGTTTGAGGGCCACTACTAAGGCCTTTATGACAGGGCACAGAATTTTGTTCAAAGTGTTTTTATAAAATTCAGTGTCCGGTCATACAGCAAAATTTTGTACAAAATTCTGTAGATTCATGTTCTAACACCTACAGAATTTTGTACAAAGTCGGCGTTGCATAGATGCTCAAGCGAGCAAATCTTGGTATTTATTAACAAGAATATGTTTACCACATGGTTATTCCGCCTGCCGACGCTCCACGCACTTTCTCTTATCTCGCTCGCGGTCTTTATTGCTGCAGCTTGTTTGCTTCGTCTTGCCTTCATGTAAAATAAATAAACAAAGCGCTACGATCTCATACATTAACCTAATATTATAAAATCTTGTTAGAATTCTACTTTATCGACATTCGCATGACTATTTTGACTGTTTGCTCACAGTTGTCAAATCTATTTGCGTATGTTCTCAGATAGAATTTTGTACAAAATTCCGTGTGATTCTGTATGACATGGTACAGAATTTTGTACAAAAGCATGCGCAAATAGGTGCAAATTACGTTGACATCTATGAGAAAACTATCGAAATAGTCATGTGACTGTCGATAAAGTAGAATTCTAACGAGATTTTATAATATTAGGCTTTTGTTTTTTTTATTTTACATGTACACATGACAAAGAAAACAAGCTGCAGCAATAAAGAACGCGAGCGAGATAAGAGAAAGTGCGTAGACTATCGGCAGGCGGCGTAAACACGTGGTAAACATATTCTTCTCTTCCCTCTGTTATTGTTAATAAACGCTAAAAATTGCGGCGACGACTTTGTACAAAATTCTGTAGGTTTTAGAACATGAATCTACAGAATTCTTACAAAATTTTGCTGAAGGACACGACACAGAATTTTGTAAAAACACTTGAACAAAATTTTATACAAAATTCTGTCCCGTATCATACAGGCCTAAGAATCATCTTCAGTGTTAAATGGTACGTGGCAGCCTGCCCCAACCAAATTTCTCTTTGAAGGTTTTAACTAGTATTACAACACTTTAAACCATTGTGTGAAAAGAATAACATTTTTACCTGAAACAAAGTTTGCCACTAAATTTGTCAGCATTGTATTTGTATCTTCTCCGTACAGCATGGGAAGTGTGAAACGAACTACATATATTACAGGATATGGGTATTTTGTTACATAAAACTAGAGTGTGGCTATTCGTATTAGGTATTTGCAAATTTTTATGAAAAATTAATTAATACATTTACATGTTTCTTCACAAAAGCATAATAACAGTGAAGTGGTATTCATGGTATTTTTTTGTCATCAGAATCTGCATCATCCCCTAAGGAAAACAAAAAACCCTTGGCATCAATCGATGACGTAATAGAGTCAGTGATCAGTGGAGCAATCAAAAAGAAAGAAGATCACACAGATGAATCCAGTAAAGACAGTATAAGTTCGAAGGATGGATTAAATAATAAGTCAGGTTGGAGCAACTAACAATTTTAAATTGCCACATCTAACAAATTGATTTCAGTTTTAAATTCATCAGAGGCTGATTCTAATGATGGTGTTCAAATTAAACCAGTAGAAATTGTACAGTTGCCTGAAAATCTCCCCAGTGATATCATAGAAATTATTGAGAGCATTAAAAAAGCTGCTGCGTGCAGTACTGAAGGCAAGGTTAAATTTTTTTCAGGGCACGTCAATACAATGTTGTTGAAGTAAGTTGCAGCAAGTTTGCATTTAGTTGTTATTACATTGCATTGGTTTTAGTTTGGAGCGTAAGTGTAGATGTTTAGGAAAACAATCTAGAATGAAGGTTTATGAGCACCTAGCACCGTTTGTTAAATGTAGAAAGGAAACTTTAATAAAGAGGGCTAAAAATTTATGTGCAGTAGAAGAACAAAAGAAAATCAAAGTATTAATAGACAGGTTTGTTAAATAGCTGGCGTTTTTAATAAACTTACACTTACTTTACTTACACTAATATTTAATTGCTTAATAGGTTAAAAGCAGCTGTTGGAATTATTATGCCCGCTCTCATTGAAAACTACGAAGCCGAGTGCAAAGGTGTTCTGCAAAGGAAGTAAGTTACCGTTTTAATTTTAGCCATACACTGTATGCACTAACTTTTATTCCATAGCCAACAATCGTGGGAGTGGTATAGGTGTGCGTGGTAAGCAACCTTGCGCTCCCGTTCAAAAAATGTGCTGGCAATTTATTGTAACTATACACGAGTTGTAATTTTTAGGTTCTGTGTTCAGAGTGAGGAAACAACCAAAAATCTGAGGATGCCAAAACGACAGTTTACATGGAATGATGAAATCAAGTATGACATTTTTTCTTATTTTATTAAATAGTAACATTAGATAATATTCCTCAATGAAAACTGCTGCACAGTACTTGATAGATTTATTTTTCAATATCAACATCAAACTTTATAAATATGAAACATAACCTCAATTTGTGGGCTGGTAAAAGTGTTAAGCCACCTACTGCCACTACGTTTTTCTTAAAAACGCTGACTCATGTCTGCAATGTTAACAAAAATTACACGAGCTGAATGAAATATACAGTGTGATCCTTGTAGAATTTAAGTGTGTGATTCTAGAAATGGTTTCATATACAACTTTGGTTAATTAAGAAAGAGAATACATATTTTTATTGACACCTGAAATAACTGAACTAAATGTTTCAAATAAGGAAACAACCCAAACTTAATTTTTTTCAATTATTTATAACGTGATATTATTTCCAATAATTTCATTATGTAAACACCAGTTGGATTTTTCAAATAGTGTTTTGTTAAACAAAATATCACTAACGATTTGGATAAAGGATCTGGTGTTCCAAGCATTTTAGACATTCATGATAGTAGAATAAGACAATAAGTCCGACCATTTATTATATCTTGGTTGATTTGCATCAACAGTCATCTTGAGATGGGCATTATATTTAATTAAAATATGTATATGCGTATGATAAATGATACAACTCCAAAATTAACCACATTTGATCCTTTGCAATGTATTTTCATTATATTGTTAGCCTTATAGGCATACTGTGCCTGCATTCAAATCAAAAACATGAGCCCACAGCTCTCTTATAATTTTGTATAGAAAAAAGTTTGGGACTATATGTGATACCCATATTTTTTTACTGTATTTGCTTACCAAAAGCTATTTAACACTTCTGAAAATATAGCAAAGTGACATTAATTTTCCGTTCTAAATATAACATCAATCATAGTGTTGTGTCGAGTCAAACTCCCCTATTTATTAATTTTTTCTAGGATATTCTTGCAAGAATCTTTATTTTCAAACTCGATTCCATCTAAAAATACCTCTAAATTATGATGTAAAGCCATATTGCGATATTTTTCTTTCAAATTTTTACCATATAAGTCAGGTATAGGGATTAAATTTTGATTGGATTATGAAATACTCTCTCTAACTTGTGTTTTTCCAAGAAAATTTTATGTTCTTTGCCAAGTGTAAAGATACATTTGTAAACGGATTAAATGTCCACAAATTTCATAGAAGTTGTTACTGCCTTCGTACACCTAATGGGCAAGATTCTAATTATTCCATTAGGATAATCTTTGGTTGTCACATCCCTTAATGTGCAGTTCATCTACCATATTTTATAATCAAAATATTGCTTAAAATGGTGCAGACTATCAAATATATGAGATTAGTTTTGTATCTAAACATGAATTGTACTGGGAGATCGAGAAAGGTTGTCCGAAAAAAACTACTTTCTACAGAGAGTATATCAATCTTTACATCCTCCACCTGTCACGGTGCTGTCATGTATGAAATGAAGTTAGCAATTTCTGGTAGATTCAAAAGAGGAAAATAATTATGAAAATAAGAAGTTATTTTCAGTCAGTTTTAATTGCGGTTAATAATGGAATTAATTATAACATTATTTGTTTTATTAACTAATTAGAATATTAAATTTTACAAAAATAAATTAACAAAATTAGTAATTAGTAATTACAGTTCATGTTCGAAATGAACCCCATTATTGTTGATACAGCACCCTACTCTTCTTTTCATGCTGTTAAAAGCATTTTGTAGCTGTTGCACAGTTATATTTGCAGTAGCGGCAGTAATAGCATCCTTCAGTTGCTCAAGTGTGTGCATGGGGGTCTGATATATCGTGTTCCTTAAATGCCCAAAAAGAAAATAATCTAGGGGTGTCAAATCGGGTGACCGTGGGGGAAATGCAATGATACGATCGTCATAAAATTGTTGTATATATTGATTTGTTTGAAAGGCTGTGTGTGCAGGTGCATTATCCTGCTGAAAATATCCCTGACGTAATTCATCATCGGGAAGCTGATTTATAAATGTGTTTAGAATTCTGATGTAGCGGTCAGCTGTTACGGTATCTTCAAAAAAAATGGGACCAATTATGCGTCTTCTGGAGATGGCAATCCACACGCCAATCTTTATCGGATGCAGTGGAGTTTGTAAAAATTCACCAGGGGCCTCTGCAGACCACATCCTGTAATTTTGTTTATTTACGTAACCGGTGAGATGGAACCAGGCTGCGTCTGAAAAGAAACTTGAATCCAGCATTTCGTTGTTATTTAAATTTTGGTTAAACCAATTGCAGAACTGCATACGTTTTTCATAATCGGGACGAAGTAATTCTTGCATTACTGAAATTTTATATGCATATAAATGCAGTTTTCGTCTTACTGCCTTTTGACATGTTCCATAGCATAACCCTGCAATTACAAATTATAATAAATCTTATATGCAAAAATTTATAGTTTACAAAATTCACACCTGTTTGTTGCGCTAACTGTCGTAATGGTTTTTTAGGGCTGCGTTCGATACGTGTCTGTATATCCTCTAATGTGTCCTGAGTTAAAAGGGTTGGTCTTCCAGGAGATTTTTGTGTATCAACACTACCCGTTCTTTGGAAACGATGTACGATGCGCTTTTCATGCCTGCTCAGATTATCGTAATCAAAGCCGACGTCGGGGAAACGATTAACGAATTCATCTACACACAAATTTACTGCATATTTCCGTTCACCATCATTTTCATTGCGTTGGCCATTGCGGAAATAACATTCAATAATAAACTTGTTGTGTTCAACGGAATACATAACCTTAAATTTACAAACAATTATTACTGTTTTCAATTAATTGGAAACACTGTACTTACTGTAAACTTCGTTTAACAATCCTTAATTAGTATTGAAAAATACTATTTGTATAATAATAACAGCGTCCAAGAATATAAAGTGAAATTAAGAAACGTAAACACACAGAACAATCATAAACAAACAACGGAACAAACGTACTGCGCAGTGTGGCTAATATCACACTAGAAAGAAACATTGATAACTACTTAGAAGGTAGTTTTTTTTGGACAAGCTTATTCGATCTCACGGTATGAAGTGAAGATTGTATATGGTGATTTTTTTGGGGTGCTCTCCAACATCACTGTATGGGTGTTCGACTGTATTATGAAATAAAATCTTTATAACAAAAATTATTAGATTTTCAAATCGATTTTTGTGTTAAATAATGAATAGTTTGTTAAAAACTAGATTTTTTTTAGCTCTGGTAGATTAAGTTTGCCATAATTTATTTCAGTCACAGAAATATTACATAAAACTTTAACACATATAATTGCAATGGACCAATCCTAATTTAGTATTGCATTTTCACTATTTTACATTTGTCTGAAATAACGTAACAGAGAATTATTACAAATAAATTCATTCTAATAAAACAGTAGTAAATATGAATTAGTCTCATTTCACATACCCTTTTGCCTGTACACATTCATGGCAATTCTGATCTGTAAGAGTTTAGAACCTTTAACTTTTAATATGCTATGAATCATTGTAGTAACTTGTTTAAAACTCATTTTCCGATAAAATTCTTTTTTTTTAATATTTGACAATGTACAGCATTGTGTATTTTATAAATGCTTAAATGGCCCTTTGTATAGGACATAAAATAGGAGTATTTGTTTTTTATTTATTATGACACGGTACAGAATTTTGTACAAAATTCTGTTCAATGTGTGCAAAAGTTTTAACTTCTTCTTTCGCCCCCGTCCTTATACCCTTTTGGGTGTCGGAATTGGGATGGTTTAGTTGATCTCTTCGTTTACCCACTTCTTCCATTTCGCCCTCTTAGCTGTCATCGCCTTCAGTTCTTCGATTGTTTACATCTATTATTTGTTGTATCCAAGTTTTCCTTGGTCTTCCTCTTTTTCTTTTCCTGTGATTTTTTGCTCCCCACACTTTCTTCACTAGTTTATTTGTTTCCATTCTCATTATATGCCCGTACCAATTTAGCTGTCTCTTTATTACTTTATTCCCTATTGGTTCTTGTTTGATTGTTTCTCTTATTGTGCTGTTTGTAATTCCGTCCTATTTCGTCTTTCCAGCTATTTTTCTTAGATGTTTCATCTCCATTGCGTCCATTTTTCCGATGTGTTTCTTTTGTATCGTCCAGTTTTCACAAGCGTAGATTAGTGTCGGTAGAATTATGACATTGTAGATCCTTAATTTGGTTTCAATTTTCATTTCTGCTTTCCCTAGTAATGCTGTTAGTGCATAGTACAATTTGTTCGATTTTTTCGCCCTGTTCGCTAGTTCTACTTCTATATTTCCGTCGTTTGTTAAGATGGTTCCTAGGTATTCAAACGTCGTTACTTTTTCCAGTTCTGTGCCCTTGCATATTATTTGAGTATTGTCCGG
>JABXWE010034240.1:0-10507 GCA_014611495.1 Limonius californicus
GATACCCCCACAAAAAAAGTCCAGCGGAGTCAGATCCGGGGATCGCGGAGGCCATTGTGTTGGACCACGACGACCAATCCATCGTCAAGAATACGTTGCATCGAGATAATTGCGAACTTGTCTGTTAAAATGCGGAGGAGCGCCATCTTGCTGGAATATGATATCCATGTCAAACTCGTTTGGATTATTTTCAGCAATCTCAACTACTGACAACGGATGGATGAGGTTTTCCAGCATGTTCAAGTATAATTCCCCAGTAAGGTTCCCGTCGATAAATAAGGGACCAACGATATGGTCCACACATTCAATTTTTGCTGCAAATGGGTGTGACCTTCCTGGAAAACATGGGGATTTTCATCGCACCAATATCTTAAATTTTGTCTATCAACAAACCCTTTTTAAAAAAAGTGCATTCGTTACTAAAACATATATTGCGAATATAGGATGGGTTTCTTGGAATGGTTTGGGTCATGACCTCGCAAAATACAAGGCGTCTATCCGGATCATCTTAAATCAACTGGTGTAAAATCTTTATTTTGTATGGATGGAACTTATATGCAGTTTTAAAAACTTTCTGACAGTGGTCGCCGATACATCACATATCGCAGCTACATGTGAAGTTGATTGCTGAGAATGTACTATCATTTCACCGACTATCTGAATGTGTTTGTCTTCTGAAATTGCGGGTCGTCCAGAGTTTTTCCTGTTTTGCACACTTCCGATGTTAATAAAATTTTTGCACAAGTTCTCTTAAATACGTCCTCGAAATAGGACGGTCGCGAAAACGTTCATTAAATATTCTTTCGGTTTCGTGAAAGTTTCGATTGGCTTCAGCAAAAATAAAAACTGTTTCAGTTTTTTTCTTGGTTTTAACACTCAATATTCAAACATGAGTAAACATAATAACAGAATTAAAGTGACAGAACAAAAAGACTAATTATTTCAATTGTTTTACTTCTGTTGTTTCGCCTCCTACATTTTTTTAGCGTTTTGCTTAATATCAGAAACAGATAATTTGGAAGTCTGTCATTTGTTTTTGAATCTATAAAATTTTCCCAAAACATAGAATTATACGCTACTCAAAGAGACCTTTCAAGTGAGGTGTCACTCTATCCCCATTGCCATTTAAAAAAATAGTTCAGGATAAAATTTAAATATGGGCTAACAAGTAGTATTTAGCCTCCCATTAAAGCACACAAAGTTTTGTGAAAAAATATGAAGTCGTTCAAAAGTTAGTAGGGGGGGAGGACATTTTACCGCATTATATATCTCAGCATTACTCTACCTTCTGCATTTTTAATTTTCACACGGCTTTCTATAATTGTACTGAGCAGTCATTATATTTTTTCTAAATCTCGTATCAGAGTGCTTCTTCTTTTTAGTATTTGTTTCCACAGTTTACTTTCTTCACTGGCTCTTCTTAACTGTTTCATTAGTCACTCACCACATGAGAGTTTAGATAAAAGCAAGCAATATTAGAATGTGGAATTGTAGAAGGGATGCAATGCAGGTTATTCTTTTTTAAATGATATTTTGCAGGTAAGCCACTTGCGTTGTTGAGTATACTGATGAAGCTATGAGTAACATTGGTATGCTGAACTGGCTAATTTACAAAAAAAAAAGGTACGCCACATTGGTGTATCGTTGAATTTCGATGCTTTGTATTGCAAGATATTGTTTTGAAGAAGGGCTAAATTGTGAAGCGCATATTTTCCAAAAAGTCGAATGCAGAATGGCAGAAATGTTTAATGGCAGGCAGGCAGTTTGTTCTGCAAAATGCTAAATAGGAGAAGCGCTGAATTGTAGAAAATTTAATTGCAAAGGCATTGATTTTGAAAATGTTGATTTGGCGAAGCGCTGATTTTCGTAAAGTTGAAGCGCTGACTTTCGTAAAGTCGAAGCGCAACGACATAAAAGTAAATGCAGTTTGAATGACAGATGCGTTGTATTGGAAGCGTTGTTTTTCACGCCACAGTTTTGCAGAAGCGCTAAATTTCACATGCAGAAAGTCGAGATTGAGAAGATTGTAGAGTGTTATCCAAAATGAAGTTTTGAAGCAACGTTGATGTGCTGTATGGCAGAGCGTTATTTTGTATGGCAGAGCGTTATTTTGTCAACGATCATTTGCAGAAGTGCTAAATTAATGAATTTGCTTTTAGAAGCACTGTATCATACAGTTTGGAAAACCGGTGTTTGCAAAGCGCTAAATTAAGAAACGCTCATTTGCAGGAAATTCAAATTCAGAAGTATTGAATAGCAGACACTGGAGTTGCATAAGCGTAGAGCTGCAGGGGTAGTAGCATTACAAACCCGATTTTTATTTTGCAAAATGCAGCTGTGCGATAAATTACAAAGGGATTGTTATGGACAACTTTGTTTAATAGAGCGTTGCAGTACAGAAGCGCTAAATTCTAGAAGTTAGCATTGTAGAAGACCTGTATTCTACAGCGTCTAGAACTGCCCAATTGTGTAAACGTGAAGCTTCCGAAGCTATATATTGTATTGTCTGGCAAAATGTCGTTTTCGAAAGGATCTAAATTGAGAAGCGTCGTTTTTGCACAGGCATTAGTTGCAAAGAGTTTGCTTCGGCGTGGATTTGCAGGAAGTTGAATGTTAGAAGTTTAGAATTGTTGACCGTCATTTTGTATAAGTGCAGCATTGTAGCAAATGTAATTGCAGAGAAACTGTATTATAAAGTGTGTTGCTAAATGTAGCGTAAACGTTTAAATTGTAGAACATCGAATTGCAGCATTATATAGGATGTTGTGTTGATTCGTCTTGTTGTGCAGGGCGCTTAAATGCGGAGCGCTCAATTGCACATCAGGCATTGTTGCATCTACTGCACTACTACAGATTAGATCCACAACTTATAAGAAGGCCAAGGAAAAATGCTTTTTAACTTAAATTTTAAAAAATTTACAGGAACATTTATTAATTATCATAACGGCATTCCTTTTAGCCGTAATTGTTTTAAATGTTTTATTAATTTTTTAAGTGTCTAACGTCTGCTTACGCTTTGCAGGTTTCCGACGTGAACGATGATGTAAGAAGAGCTGCTGTAACGGCGCTGGGTTTCCTTCTGTTCAGGTAGGACTTATCTCTTTTAATATAAAGATATGAACTCGTTTCTTTATCTTTGCTTAAACGTCGTTAATATTTCATGGTTCAGAGATATTTTGTTTTCGTGCCTTTTGCGAATTTTGTTGGCTTGTCGGTGTATCGTTCGTGTTCGGCATCTTTTATTAAGTATGTTCGTTCGCGTTAATAATTCACAGTAGTCTCGTGAAATTTTGTCAGGTTGCCACTACCATAAACACGTACCTTTTATTATTTGGCATTACAGTTTTGTTCGTGCACTAACGCACTGTCATACGATGAAACTGTTTTATTGGCTTGCAAAAAGACTTCAAAAATGTAAGGCGAACACAAGGTCATTGTTTCTGATTATTTTCTGTTATTGAAAGAAACTTCTTCAGCAAACATATTAGATTTTCTATCAGTTGAGGGCAGCGGAGTTGTTATATTAATCCGTGTCCACTTTTCGGGTGTTCTTGGTCTGACGTTTTATTGCTTCTTTCGCACCAAACAGAGACACATGTGGGGCGATACGTAATATGTGACAAATTATCTGTTTTCACAAATCTGGCAAGAAAACTGAGACGTTATTATTGCGAACGCATTGTATTAAAACGTGTTCATCTGCATCTGTAATGATAACACGCAATTACTTTAATGACAGTCCTAACAATGCTAAAGGGCGGGCAGAGATAATCAACGGCGTGAAATCAACGATCAGATGTCGGTTTCACGCCCCTTCTAATTGAAACCGTGTCTGTGACATCGGAAATGCGTAGGTGTTCAGTTTTGCGTAAATTTGGGGCTATTTTCACGTCCCCTTTGAATACATTTATTGTTTCAAAGGGCCATCTGTTGAATTGTTAACATTATGCTAACAAAAATAGATATTGAAACGGTGATTTGATTATTGGGGGCGTGAAAGGGAAATTGACTTAATTGGGGTAAACATATTTTGATTAATTATGCATGTGATTTTATTTTAACCCTGATGTTGGTTTCTGGGTTCGATTTGCAGATAGAGAGGACTTACAGTCGATAGCACACATAATTATTAGAGGTTGCCTTACAGACTGGCAGTACATAAAAATAAGTTCATTTTGCTGTAAACTATACTTTGAACTATCCAAGATTTTGTCCACATGTTTTTGCAGTTTTTTAGTTCTAATTATAATTAGAAGGTATAAGTTATTAGTCTACTTCAGCCGCAGTTAATCATAATACTATTAGCTTTTCAACATTTTTGCCCTTCCGGTAATGTTCCATAGATTGTGTTTTCCTAGAAGGCGGTTGTTAGTTGTCCCGAAATGAACTTTCGGGATAACTTTGTCTACTAAAAGGAGGGCTTGAATTCCGAGCGAGTTCTTGCATAATTTAAATGTCCTTGTTGCCGTTACGCTAACAGCGATTTAGTGGTTATGCTGTAGAATGAAACGAAGTACCTATTCTTAACTAAGAACACGCGTTTTACCAAATTAGCAAGTGTATTGTAAGCACTTAGCTGTCTCTTGTATCTATTTTCAGTTATGCAGTTACATATTGATTTTAAAAATAGTCTTAAGTTTTAAATGTAACCTCGGAAAAATATTTAAAGGTCACACAATATTGATGCAATAGCATAGTATAAGATTTCAGCGGGAAATTAGAAAATTTCATGTAACTACATGTACTAGGAATATTACATATTTTTATGTAAAAACCTTTGTAACCAAAACCCAAGTTACATATGCTTTTTTTTAAGTAGTGAATCGGTTACCATTATTTAAAAAGTGATGAAGGTTCTCACGATTCATAATATTGTCTTTTACTGATTGTCGACGTGTATGTTCTGCAAAAATATGCAAAATTAGCTCACAAGGGTTCAAAAATCTTCTTCTGTCTCATTTCTCATTTATGCCTTACGGTGTTGGGTCCTCTAGCCATTTCCGGTAGTTGATACGATCTCTCGTCATTCTTCTAATTTCTTGGATGTTTCTTCTACTTTTCCTGGCGGTCTCCTTGATGTTATCTTCACATTTCGATCGGGGTTTACCTCTTCATCTTCTTCCTCCCGCTCTCATCTCGTAAACTATCTTTATCTTTCAGCACCCACGCGATTGAGGTGTCCATACCACTTTAACTGTTCTAATTCCAGCTCTTCTACGACTAGTTGCTGGTCTAGCTCGTCTTTTATGCTCTTGTTTCTTACTCGAACTCTTCTCGTTTTTCCTAGTACTCTTCGCAGGTATTTCATCTCCGATGTTGTTACTTTTGATCTGTGCTCGTCAAGCATCGTCCAAGACTGATCCGTAGAGTAACGTGGGAATGAATATTGTTTTGTACCTATAGGTGCATTTTCGCTTTGGTGCTTAGTTCTTTTTTGCCTATTACGGTATTGTTTATTTGATAATACAATTTATTTGCTTTACTTATTCTGTTTCTTATTTTTTTCGTCTATTCGTCCGTCATTGTTTATTATAGTTCCCAGGTATTAATATTTTTTTACGTATTCGATTTGACGCCCATCTATGTTGATCTGTGCACCTACTTCTCGGTCTTCTCTTCTTATGCGAATTATTTTGCTTTTTTCCACATTTATCGTCATTACCTTCTGTTCCAGGTTGTTTTTCCATACGTTTATGATATTTTGCAGTTGCCTCGTCTTTTCTATCATTATTACAATGTCGTTCGCGTACATTAGGTCTTTTGTCATTATATGATTCAGATTATAATATCCTAGCCTTGTTTTCATGACTTCTTTTTTATACTTTCTTATTATTCCATTCATATACCCCACGAAGAGCAATGGACTTAAGCTATCGCCTTGACCTCCTTCTCCATGTTAAAATCTTCAGGTTTTTGGCCGTTGAGCCTTGCTTGCTTTGCAAGAGCGAGATCTAGGACGCGGTTTTCCAAGCATCTCTATGCACTTAGGCCATAAGGCCCATTGTACACCCTAACTAAGAATTTTGCCTATCTGGGGTAATTCCAACTCCAGTAGTGATTTTTAACGTGTCACACATCGTAGCGGCACGGGACCTACGGCTTTACGTCTTATCCGACAGAAGGCGCATTTTCAGATTTTTCCCCGCTAGAAAAATCTCGCCGACCTTGGCCAGGTTCGATCCCGCGTCCCTTGGATCCAAAGGCAAATGCGCTAACCACTAGACCACCGAGGCCGGCGCCGTTGAGCCTTACTCCTCCCATTACTTTTTTATTTATACTTTTAATTCTTATGAGCTTTTCGCTTGTTTGCAGTTCTTCTAGTGCGTTCCATATTTGTTCTCTAGGTACCTGGTCAAAGGCTGCCTTGAGGTCTAGGAAAGTCAGGAAAATTTCTCCGTTTTTGGCTAGAATCTTTTCTGTAATTTGTCTTAATTGTATATATGTGGTCTTGTGTTTGTTTTGCAGGGAGGAAGGCCCCTTGTTCATCTTCTAGTTTATCTTCGATTTCATTCCTTAGACGAATTCAAAAACCGATACTTAAATTGACCTCAGTTTAGGATATTTTATAGCGCTTAAGCGGTAGAACTTTTACATAATGTATTCTAGAAATCATACAGCTGAAGCAAAACACGGTTTATGTAGGACATACCCGATATATTTTACTGAATCATCAGTGTTTTGTATTTTGACTTACTTCCAACCTTTACATGAGGTTAATTGCTAGATGAGGCTCTTTTTAATGAAATTTGCCAGAGAATCCTCGTAGCCTATTTTCCAAATGTAATTTTGGAAATTATCATCACAGGAGGCTAACTATCGGGATGTATAACTGTTTTTTTTTGTTGAATACTGAAAATGAAATAAAGAGATTGATAAAAATTATTTAAACTTTAATTGTCATGACCATTACACGAGTTAGAATTTTGAAGTTTACCTATCAAAATTATTGTAAGAATGCGTGTAAAATTAACTCATTGTTAGCTATTTGCGGACGCTGAAGAAGTGTTCAAATTTGTAGTGAAAGTTTCCTGCTATGCTGGAAGTGTATTTATGCTCATTCCCGGCCTTAGTTTAGTAGCCTTCTGTATGTGCTTGTTTTTTTAAATAATATAAAAATATATACTCTAAAGCTTTTATTAGGTACATTTTAAAGTACAGACGAAACATATATCTAATTAAAAAATAGAAACTGAAGTCACGTCTGGTTATTCCAGAAGTGATGCGGAGTATGTTCTAACCCCGTTTACACTTTACAATGTTTCCATGTTCTAGAAGTGTAAATTCAGAAATAAAGAAAATCCAATTTTTTTCTACATTTTAAACCAATATGTATAACGTTTTTTCATATATGTGTATATGAAAATTTCTAGCGTTATAACATATGGTGGACATAGTTCATATTTTGCGTTGGATAACTCCTAAGTTACTCAGCTATTGGTTGTGCTGCTTATGTTCATAGAAACCGCTTCAAATGCCGAATTTCAGTTCAAACACCTTAAGGGCCGGTCTTTCAATGTTCCGATAAAGTTCTATACAAGCTAACAGTAAAATTTATCCCCCTCGTTACGGTATTTTCTGTCTTGCAATCGCCCGATAGTCTTTGTCAGAGGTTGGTTTATTTATTTCTTAGGCTTAAATTGATCGGTTAGTGGAAGCAGCCGACAGTACTATATCGGCCGGATAATGCAACTACGAATGTGCACGAGACGATACGAAATATTTCGAGCGGATGTAAATGTAAATAAAGTGTGTATAAAATTAATACTATTTTGCTGGTGTAGTGTTGCTAGTCATTTAAATCCAGACCGAAGGCTTATCATAGTAACCATTTTGAATTTTAGGATGATTCCAATTTTTCCGTTCATTGTTCAAACAGTTGCAAATATAAATCCCATATTTTACTACCAACTACGGCAAGTGTCGTTGAGTGACGTCCTTCACTGCCGCCGGCGTGTAGTAAATAAACTAGGTATCTTTGTTTAACTCACTACTTTGAAGATAATGCTTTCTTTTCCGCACACCATTGCACGGAACTTACCACACATTTTTTACACCCAGTGGTAGTTAATCAGTAAGAATTTGGCCGAGACCTAATCAATAGGATAAGTGGTATTGAAAGACGCAACAACGCTCTTGGATAGATTTATCCTAGGGGTTAGTTTATACCACCTGACAACTGTTAGACAACATAGACTTTTATCGGAACATTCAAAGACCGACCCTAAGGGCCCGTCTTTCAATGTACCGATAAAGTTCTAGACAAGCTATCAGTCAAATTTATCCACCTTACGGTATTTTCTGTCTTCCAATCATCCGATAGTCTACGTCAGAGGATGGTTTACTTATTCCTTAGGATAAACTTATCGGGTAGTAGATGCAGTCAACAGTATCCTATCGGCAAGATAGGCCAGCTACAGTGTGTACGAGGCGATCCGCAACATTTCGAGCGGATGTAAATATAAATAAAGTGTTTAAAATTAATACTGTTTTGCTGGTGTAGTAACTAATGAATAGATAAATTTTAAAAATTGAACAAGCAAAAATTTTTAGTCTTGTAAATCCAGACCGCAGTCTTAGCGTCGCAATCATTTTGATTTTTCGGATGGTTTAAAACTTTCCGAAGATTTAAATTAAAGAAAACCAATGTTCTAACATTACTGGAAAAAATTCAAATAAGTTACATCAAATAATAAAGTACTGTACAGTTACGTAGACGAAATTGTTTATCTTTCATAAATCATTGTGTCACGCCCATGGGGAAGTAGCTTTTAGGTAACCCTGCGATTTTTGCAAGCGGTTCATTGCAAGTGGAGTTAGTGGCGTTAGTAAAGCTACAGCAGAAAAAATGATTGTTACACATACAATTGCAAATTTAAATGCCATATTTTACTACTAACTACGGTAAGTGATGTTAGTGACGTCCTTCACAGCCGCCCCTTCCTGGCGTTTAGTTAACAAACTATAGGTATCTTTGTTTAACTCACTGCTGTTAAGATAATGCTTTCCTTTCCGCACACCATTGTGCGAAACTTATCCCACCTTCTTTAGACCCAGTGGTAGTTAATCTGTAAGAATTTGGCTGATACCTAACTAATAGAATACGTTGTATTGAAAGACCCAACAACGCTGTTAGGTAGATTTATCCTAGGGATTAGTTTATACCGCCTGACAACATCGGAATTTGAAAAACCGACCCTAAATGTTGTAGTAACACCTTTCCATAGGTAAAGTGCACTTGTGCACACTTGGCGTGCTTTACATTCATGTTAAGCTGTAGGTCCACTTTGCCATTTTACTGGAGGTGAGAGGTAGCAATGATTTTGATAGTTTACGGCACTCTGAAAAGAGAAAACAAAAGTAATTTAGCTGCAATTTTAAGCAGGTGATTGGAGTTTAATAAACATAATTTATGGTAATTACTTCAAAGCCATATAACTTGGCGAGCGAACCCGATTAAACAATAAATCTAAGTTTCCTGTACCGTTTAAGTTTCTAAAGGTTATCTTGTTGCTTTTAATAATGTATACTAATGCAACTTAAAGTTTTTCCTTAAAATTTAAAACAGCAGTTTTCACCATATAAACAGTAATAGGGACGCCAAAATCTGTTTCTTACGTGTTGACAAAGCAAATGACAAAAGGCACCAGAAGAACAAAATATGTATGTAAATGCGTACAATGTTGGGTCCGTTGAACAGCGTTACAGTGGAAAATCCGATTTATGCACCCTTGTTTTCTCCTTGCGTAGTAAATATTCAGACTATAGGGGAGAATTGCATCTACTGCCCTGCAAAAAGTTTGTTTAAGAAAACTATAGTGTAAATAATTTAACCATCAGCCGGGCGCCGCTCGGAATAGAAACAAGTAATTTGCATAAATTGAATTACCATTTTAATAAATTTTAAAAAGTTATTCCGGGAAGAAGAAGGTGCAAATTTAATTTCGCGGGAGTTATTACTTTGGAGAGTGCCTTTAAGCCGCTTTAACTATCCATAAACTAGATAATATCGAAAAGAGTTGCCTGGGAAATTACGGCCGTATTAAGGTTACCGTTAACTCATTTTCCTTCCTGCATGTGCTGTTCAAGTAGATCGATACTCCAATTTTAAATTCTCATTAACACATTCCCGAGTTTTCTCCATATTATAGTCTAATTAGCGATGTTGCGGGTTGCGGTGCACCGCGCATCTGCATTCCATTGTGTTTTCAGGAAAACGTTCACGTACGCGGAACAACCCTTCTGTAAACTAACCGTCCAATGCACAAATGGCATCTGGTTTGCCTAGTGGTTATTCAAACGAGTTTCGTGATTATCTGACCAAACCGCGCATTTGATCAATAAGCCCAATTATAACGTTAACATATCTAATCTTGTTTACCTGCGCCACCAAGAATAATGGACTGGAGGGTCCTACAAAACCGCTTCTGATCGCCCTTTCTGTTCATTTATAAGCCCCCCGAGTTAATAGTCTTTGGAACAACGTTTAAGTTTGCGAAGGTGGAATTTT
>JABXWE010034241.1:0-21796 GCA_014611495.1 Limonius californicus
TTCTGATACACCCTGTATATATATATATATATATATGTATATACATATCTGTGTGTGTGTGTAAGGTTAAAAATTGTCATTTCCATTGTTGTCAATTAAATATTAAACATCCTAAAAGAAGCATCAAGCTTTCATGAAACCACAGCAGCGATACCATTTCGTAAAATCCATTGAAGAAACTGGAAAAAAAGAGGATACTCGTGTCATTTAAAATTATGCAGTGACGTAGAAAGCAACATTTAAATTGAACTGGCAACAAACGCAAACGGAAATTGTATCCGTTGGCAGCGCCGTAACACCTAAATCACGGTTTTTACAACCGAGCTAATGATTGTAAAGCAATCTGTTAATAATTGCTTTAGAATAAGACTTAAGCAAAGGCTATATAATATACATATATAGACTTTGACATTAGAGAAACGCAGATAAAAATTGACTTGACAAATATTTCTAATAGCTTTCACAAAAACTTTCTCATACTGAAAATCTATATATGCAAAGACAATTAAAATGTGAAACACAAGTGGGGTATATATTTTACAATAATATTGATATTAGGAAATAACATATAAAGGAAATTCAATATTTTTGTCCTACGGCAAAAATCCCAGATTATAACACAGCATCGTCTACTCGCCATTAATTTCTCTACTAATGCGATGAATATACTAAATAAGAAGCTCGTAATATACGATCATATTGATTTTACCAAAGCATGTATATTTTTATGTGTGTATAAATAATTTAAATGATTGCAGAATTCAGAATCCCAACTGCCCCTCTGCAATAAATGGACCGTCTGTAGCAAAATCGACCTATACGAGTCACCGTGGTTGGAACGCAAATGTCGCTGCCCAGATGACCAAGAATGCCCTTCTAGCATTACAGCAAATGACGGATTTACCATAAGTGATAGGCATAGACAGTACAAACTGTGCGAAGCTGTTAAAAAACTGCCAAAGTGCAGGTAAGATTCGGTTAAGATGCAAAGGTTATAACATTTCCTAAACTGCATTTGTTACAGGTACTTCCGCGATATAACCTGGACTTTCATCTCCAGTCCTGATAACTTCACCGAGCAAATAGTTCATTGTCACTGTCCAAAAAACTCGGTGACATATTTAGTTAAGCCACAAGCCTACCACTTGCCAAATGGACGAATTGAATATCGCTATTCATTCGCTTGCTCCCCCCAAAGTGTAAGCATATCCTGTATTATTAAATTTACAATAAAACAAAAATTGAAAGAAGAGTATAAGACGAACAGATACTGCAAGGGGATATTGAACATCAACAATTCATTGAATCAATTTTAACAAATGATTTTTACCATGAAGTAACAGATGTACATTCCAAACTATAGTTAGTATTTGCTCTATACAACTGCAACTATCAGTACAATATCCTTTATATCTGGATTATAATCTAGAAAGAATAATCTATTTCAATGCTTTAACGGAAACTCTGAAACATTCAATTCCTTCAAAAATATTAGAAACTAATTTATTCATTAATTTCCACAAAATAATACCTTCTTATTGCACGAATAGTCAGACAATATATTTGGCTAGAACTAGTCCCAGAATGGCGATTTGCCAAAAAATATGGCTGATCATTTACTATTTTTGAATTACACTACTACTTGATGTGTAAATTGGGATTGATTTATAACTAATCAGGCTTAAATATAGAGAATTACGCACCACTGCTTCTAAAAATGATAAAATATGGTATTGAATATAATTGGCATTTTCATTTAAGACATGCAATCCTAATCAGCAAAGTTATACGCTGGATTCCATGCACATTCCAAGACTGGAATCATAAAACTTAAATTATTACTTTTACTTTTGGAACATAAATTCTGCGTAACATTTACATTTTCGAGCCGAAGGAGGCCAGTTTTACCAAAACCAGCGCCCACGTCGCTATAGTGAATTCCTGTTGTGCTTTCAGAGACTTCGATGCCAGAGGAAGGAACCTTGCCGGTTGTTCACCGTTCATAAACGAGAAGAGCTGTTGGACGAAGTGAACACCAACACTTTATGCCAATGCCCCCACGCTCACAGGTGCCCTCACCATCACACAGACTACGGTGTTATTGCCGGTAAAACTTACATAGAAGAAGCCGTAAAAACCTACAGTGGTTTCTGCTTACCTTCTTAAAGTCTCTTAACAGATGGCGAAACTAGCACCACCAGCACCAAGAGAAGCAGCGCGTTTGTCACTATTAACTCATACTAGTATTCCTGAATTTTATAGGTTGAAAAACAAAAAATGTTTTATTTAATATTGATATTTTAGTGATAAATTCACTGTACAGGTATTTCCACATGCCCCCAATATAACAACCATTTTAACGTTTATGTTACCATACAAGACGCTTTAGAAGATATATCATATTATCTAAAAGATATGTTGTTACATTTCTGCAAGGAAACGTTTTTTTGATAAGGACCACTTCTATATTCTATACAGTATGTTTGATTTTATGTGTCACAGCAGATATCATGGTTACAAAAACGTTACATAGGAAAGTTGTTCTGCACTATATTTTCAATAAAAACAATTAATTATCAACTATTTTAGATATAAAAAGGTACAGTCATTATTATATATTCTAAAGTTATATGAATTCCATTTAGAACTATATAATTGTATGTCATAGTATCTAATCAATTGAAGACGCGAATCGATAAAGGTACTCTTAAGTGAATTAGAGCTTCACGTGAAAAAGAAGGCCGTGAAAACAATTCCTATCGCTTCCTTAGCTTCAAAATGACTTGGTAAATTCTTGCCTATTGTTGACTTTGGTCTTAAGTGGGAGATAATTACTACTCTAGTTATGAAAAATGGATAGGCTAGGGGTGTTTAGCAGATGCTTTCCTACTAATTACTTTGTTCTCGTTGTTGTTATACTGAATGGGAACGTGTTACTTTTAAGGAATAGTGTACATCTATAAATTGACAATGATTTGAATTGTTTTTTCGAGTGAATCTGTAATTTGTTCTCAATTATGGATTAATTGATTAGATACCATTACTCTATTATATAGTTCCAAAGGGAATTTCCTACAATTTTGAAATATCTAACCATATTCGGTACGCTCTATTTGAAATTTATAATATACTTTTTATGTGCCTTATAATTTTTCTGATTATGGCAACCTATTAAAAATAAAGAGTATAGCAACTCTCTTATATAACTTTTTTTATTGTTACAATAACAGAGATATAGTGGTCCCACAGTTAATACCGGGATACATGATTAAATAGAATAGGACAACAAATATACTATCTCTCCCTTTCTAATACATTACTTATATGCGAATTTTAAATAGGCCCCAACTATTTCGCTTATCTACGAAACAGAAGATGAAGTTAACTAAGTAAAAAAAGATGCGCCTATAGTCGTTTACCTGTTTACAACCGACCCAAAAGCGATGCCTAGACCGGATATAAACAGGTAAACGAGCATATCCACATCTTCCTTTTACTTAGGAAACTCCATCTTCTGTTTTAATAACTCGTGAATAGATGAAATACTAGGGGCGTATTTAAAATTAGCATATAAGTAAAGTAGCAGAAAGGGAACGACAGTATTTTTGTTGTCCTATTCTATTTAATCGTGTAGCCCGCTACTAACTGTGGAACCACTATATGTGCTATGGAACAAAAACAAACACACTGTATATTAAAAACTGTTTAATGTTATTGCAATACAGTTCTCTTGGTTTGTAGGTTCCACTACACTAACGATTGGTTGCATCAGCATTTTAATAAATTCAACTAATTATTAACTTTATCGTTAAATTAAAAAATTCAGACTTAAATTAAAATGCTAGCTCAAAATAGTTTAATAACAGATCATCTTCTTCTTCATGGTTTAGGCCCTTCCGCCCTGAGTCAATGGTCCATCGTCTCCTCGGTCGTCCTGTATCTCTCTTTCCTCTCGGTCTATATTATCTATATATATTTTCGTCTATTCGCTGGACATGTTGTTTCCAATATAATAATAAATAAGCAGAAATGATATTGACTTTTCAACTATCATTAACAGTAAAAATGATCATCTAGAAAATTATTTGTTTAAATTAATAATTATGTCTAAAATCCTTTGTAAAAATAGTACAACTTAATGTAAATATTGTCAGATGACCAATATTTTATATATTCTAGTTCACTAGTAACAATTTTACCAATGTTCACGTGAAAAAAATATAAAACAAGTTTAGCACTGAACATGAGCAAAGAATAATATTGATATTAATTTCAATATTATTGTCGTCAGCTAACGAGAATGCATGAGGGGGCTGGAGTAAGGGGATTTCATTTCTTAGAAGAAAACGTAATAGTAAGCAGTCTACTACCTGCTTTGAAAACATTTACTGTAGCCAGAGCTGGGTAAGTATTCGAATACTTAGTAATTAGAATACTACTTAAAATACTTGTATACGAAAAGTATTTGGTATCTCGAATAGTGGGCATAAAAAGTAATTGGTATTCGAATTGATCTTAATTATTCTCGGTATTCGCTATTCGACCGTTATAAACGGTATTCGCGAATAATTCGGATATTCGCGAATACTTGAACTACTTGCAGGTAGTATCCGCGAATACTTTATTATTTGTCGAATACTTTCCTGCAAGTCTGAAACTGATTTTTTGATATTCCACTGGAAACAAGTATACATAATGTTACTTTGTTTGTTATCGGCTGAATCAAAATAAAAGTTTTATTTTGTAGTTAAAGTTACTACCCAACAAAACCATAAGCTTTAGTCTTCACGCAAATGCCATTTCAAATGCAAGTATTCAAGGTATTTGTAACTTTGAAGATACTGAGTACTCAGTAACTTGAATCCTATTAATACGAAGTATTCAGATGCTGTAAGTATTTCGAATACTTTTTAAACAAAGTATTCAAAAAAGTATTCGGATACTATTTTTAGTATTCGTACCCAGCTCTGACTGAAGCATAGATCATTCCTAGCTTTTATATACAACTTCAGAAGCCAAAACACAACAATGTTAAATAAAAATAAATCATAAATAACCTATATTTTTCAATCATTTCTGACGTATTAAACCATAATTCAACACCATTGTTGATAACGATCTAAATCTTAAAATAACAGCTATTTACTATGAGTAATTATTTGCGAATACCAATAAATATCACTATCAGTTGTGGGAACACGTCTGGAAGCCTCAGAAAGTAGTCTAAAGATAAATACCACTTGAGTAGGTCGACCTGTATTTTGTGGATATTCAATTATAAAAACTCTCAATTAAATCCAATCGTGCTGTTGTTATCACATTTGCATTATTTCGTTCAATAATTTTGTCCAGCATATTCTCAAAGCGGAAAAAATGTTTTTATGTAGAATAGTAAAGCAGAAATTCCCGTATCAAGTAGCCATATTTTCTGGGAAGGACACCGTTAACTGCATTTCTCGAGTATGCACTCTCGTTAGCCGACGACAATGTATCAAAATAAATTGTCAGAAAATCACACATATAGTAGGAATTTTACAATAACCAGTGCAATTGAAAAACGTATGACATTACGTCAAATTTCTACTTGTTCTGTATATTTTACGAGCGTACATGCATTTTCTGGAAAAACGGTATTATTTATTTTACTACTTATAAACTAAATAGGTTGAAAGTTACAAACTAAATTTTCAGTGTTACGCGTCATCTGTGCAATGCAAATTTACAGCAGAAGAAACGTGTCAGTAACTGTAGAAATTAATTACAACGTACAAAAATATTGGTATATTAAAATCTCATAAAAGCTAGATTTTCTCATCTTGCCATTAGTTAAGTATATTGTAAGGGAAACTTAATACCACTACTTATACACAATACATATGGTGCAAATGTTAACACAACAGTAAGAAAGTAATTAAATTTAACAACTGACAGATGTCAACAGTAACGCAGATTAATTACTGTATGTATTTGCAAATGTAGGTATTAAATTAAACGGTAGTCTCCTTACAAAAATACTAATTACTATTTTGATTTGATAAAACTAAATTTTTCTGCCGTCGTGAATCTCGTTACAGGGTCTTTTTTAAAACTAGCTCGCCTAAATGTGTTGTTTAGCAGTAACATAATCACATAATATGCTTCTGTTTATTAATCGCTGTACAAATAAATTACCTGATTAATCTCCATTATTATAGACGAGAAACTGTTAGGGAGTGTAAAATGACACGCTTCACCGCTTACATTGCCCCCGGGGGCAGTCACTGTCCGCCCTCCTAGTTCTAACGCCATTGACCTTAATCTACCAAGTAATTAATTTATTTGAAAAATTTTGTATTTATGTTCTGTTAACTGCTTCGTTGCTCAGTGCTATAATTTTTCTTGGATTTTACAACAAATAAAATATAAATAAAACCAATATGAAGTAAAAAAGAACAGCAAACAGCTGTGTACTTAATTATTGTAGCTTAACACTTGCTAAGTAATTCTGTCCTTATGAAAGTTTAAACATCGCTAAAAGAATTTCTGCATAATACAAATGTTAGCGCCACTAATAAATTCACCTTTTATGTTTTCCAACTTTCTACTGTATATAAATTCATACAGATTAAATGCGTTCAAATACAGATTAATAATACTTGTATTTTGTTTGGAACAAATATGTATTAGTTTACGTTTTAAATGAATGGAAAAAATAGATATTCCTCTTTGTCACTTCCAAGTAATTACAAATTAAACAATAACATTTCGATTAAGGTAAGCTGCAAAAAACAAAATATGTGTCTTTACTTAAGTCATGCAGTTTACAATAATTACTACAATTATTAAATCTTTCTCCAAGTCTAGTTCAATTACTACAGTTATTTTTTAGTATGTAACAGAAAATGTTTACTTCAAAATGCCCCACTAACACCTTCAGGAATTTTAATCTTCGTATAAGTTTCTTAGCCTTTCGCACGTATTGCTTAACAAACCTGGACGGATTCTCTACACGGTCTTTCAAAATAAATAATACACGTGCTGTTTTTAGGGATTGTCAATCAAACAATAACATTTCGATAAAAGTATGCTGCAAAACACAAAATATTTGTCTTTACTTAAAGCATGCAGTTTACAATGATTACTAGCATTTCAGTCTTTGTTAAAGTCTAGTTCGGTTACTACAGCTATTTTTTAGTATGTAACAGAAAATGTTTACTTCAAAATGCCCAATTAACATCTTCAGCGATTATGACCTTCCTATAAGTTTCTTAGCGCTTCGCACTTATTGCTTGACAAACTTGGACGGATCCTTAACACGCTCTTTCAATATAAATAATAATGCTACGCCTTCTATTTTAAGGGGTTGTTGCTATTGCTGTACTTATATTTAAAAAATAAATATAACTCAAAATAAAATACCGTGAAAGGACGGCGAGACACATTAAACATAGCACTCATACCATCCGGTTTTTTCACAATAAAGACATGTTCTTCGAAGGCAAAACATGCAGAATAAGAATTCGAAGGTTTTGTAAAAACTGATAGGGAAGTAACCTAACTTTTGAGTCTCTTAAGTCTGTTCTAAAAGGTTCAGAAGTTGAATGTACCCGTGCTAAATTACTTTGAAACTAACTTGGTTATAATGGTTCATAAATGTCTGTTTATTAAGTATTGGAAGCGTATTTTAAACTATGCAAATATGATTTTTTGTTCATGTGTCCCATTGAGCTTCTAAACACGATTTTTTATTTAGAGAGAATTTGTTATTATTTATATATGAAGCAGAAACTCCAATATAGTGATATATAGCATACGCCAAAATAAATATTTTCTACACGAGAATAAAAATATCTGTAATAACTAAAGTGACCTTTGATAACGATTAAATAATTGTAGTAAAAGTAAACAAAACGTGTGTCTCTACTTAAGCCACACGTTTTGTTTTCCATAGCCATTCCTTGTCGAAAATTTTGTTTATAATACTAATACGGTAATTACTTTTCTAAGTAACCATTTGCTCAAGTAAAGATTTTGCTATTGCTGATTCTGTGAACGTTCTTTCATACACGTGCGTAACCGATATCTTAAGAAGATTTTACATTTTACTTTTAAGTAAAGAATATATAAATACCCATGCAAAAGAAAATTGGCCTTTGCTTACGCTAAATGTGTAGTTAAGATGTGTGTCGTATACAACGACTTACAATGTTAGTGAAAGCGTAATTTAAAAAAGTATGTGTATACCTTCCAATTTCTATTTAAATTAAATGCATGAAATGTACCAGCAGTTGACCACAATGACGTATATAGAGCGCAGTAGGTTTTGGTAAACAATTTAATGATGCTTAAAACTAAAATGTTTGAAGATATGCATATTTGTTTTAGGTGGTGTACTTGCCTTAAGTAATAATATTGTTTTATTGTAAATGGAAGGGTGCAGATGCAAGCATGTTTATATGTATATATTTCTGTAATAGTTAATGGTAGTACTTATTTAACGTATTAAAAATTTACATGTTGTTTATAAGTATTTAAACGGTAGTTTTTAATTATATTTTGGAAGTTAGGTGCTTAGAAATAATTAGGTAACAATAATAAATCATATTTGAAGTACAAATCACCCCTTAACTATAGCTATTTCAAAACCTTCTGTCAAAAAAACTGTACATACCTGCACATATACGTGCATACATCTTGAGGCGAGTGATGTTGACATCTTGCACTCGAATTCCTTTGTATATTATAATGCTAACTGTTTGTTGGCAGAAATTTCTAATTTTATCCAGTTATTCTTTAGAACCGAGCTTTAACGTAGTTGCAGATGGTAATAGCACTGCCCTGTAGTGTTTTAACTGTAATATTATTCTTAGGTTGTTTAATATAAATAAGATACATATGCTCAAAATATTTACGAAACTAGATTAGCTTTTATAAACTTCCACGTGACTGTAGGCACGTTCTTGTTAATAAATGTTTGTATTTATATTGTGTCTAATTACTGCTAATTTATGTTGTACCTTCACATGTAACTTAATTAATTAATTGCTCCGCTCGCCAAGTTAGAAGAAGAAGTGTGGGAATCACAAAGCATTTTAAATTTTAACTTGAGGAATGACAGAGTATTTAAAATATGGAACCTTAATTTCAAAACCTGATATATCAATTTATTAATACCGTACTGTATTCAACGAACACTTTTTAGTAGTTTCCTCATTAACAGTCTTTTCGTTCCACTACTGGGCACAGGGTCCAGCCCAATTCTGTAACGCAACTAATGCATACTCTACTTAAACATTAGAAGAATCTTCACATACGTTAGCGGTATGTGGGTACACCAAAACATTTGGAAAAGCAGAACATAAAAGATACATACAATGGTGTGTAAAAGTTCTGCATACGTGGTACAAATAAGGTAAATTGCAGTTAAACTCATTTCTTTTTCAAATAATTTTCATTTCATCATTGCAAATATAATACAGGTGCTTAAACACAATACTAGTAATAATAATACCCTAAATATTGATCCATGAAAAACGGAAACAATCCGATTCATAAAATGTATTGAAAAACGGAACAATTGTACATTCTATATAATAATATAGAAGGAATTTGATTAATTCCACTTCTTTTGTGGGCTTTTTTCTTGAAATAATATTAGAACTCCTCTGCCATAAGTTAGCTATAGGATTTAGGTCCGAGGATTGTACTGGTCAGTCTATTCTTTTAACTTTATTGGTCGACATACAACATTGAACAACCTTCGCTCTGTAGCAAGGAACAGTATCATCATGAAAGATAGAGGTTTTGTCAGGAAATAACTCTTTTCCACTAAGCAGCATCTTATGCTGTAGGATATCAGTGTATTTGGTTGCATTCATCATGCCAGATACAACATGTAGTCTACCAACACCTTCAGCAGACCTGCAGCCCCATATCATAACAATAGTTGGATGTATAATTGTTATCAGAACACGCTGTCGTGAAAATTCTTTTCCAGGAAATCTTCTAACATACAGGGTAATTCAAAAGGTGTGGTCCAATCTTAACGATGTCATGTGGGATGCTACACGAAGCGAAAGAAAATAATAAACACATGTCTTATTTCCAACCGTTATCTACTTACAGAGACCTTCTTTGTTTTTATCATTGTTGTGTTAAATCAAGTTATAATAGGAAACAAGTCAACAAATGCTAATTTGTTATTACAGAAGGTGTTTTAAGCTTGAATTATTGTTGTTCTCTAAGTGTGGTAATGATGGAGTTTTTTTCTGCACGTGAATATGCAGGAATGCATTTTGTGTATAGCTATTGCAGCGGGAATGCTCGTGCAGCTGTGGTAGATTATCAGAGAAGGTATCCTCACCGGCGACAGCCTGACCACCGAACGTTTGAACTATTGCACCGAAATTTGTGTGAAACAGGTATGGTTAGACCACCTCATCATGTTGGAGGAAATAACGTGAACAATAATGCTGACATTATTGACGCAGTCCAGCAAAAGCCATCAACGAATACTAGAAGAATTTCTAGGCCATTAAGTATTCCCCAATCGACACTTTAGCGTACATTAAACAGAAACAGCTTATATCCCTACCATATACAACATGTACAAAATCTACATGATGGTGATCATTGGAGGCGCCTACAGTATTGTCAATGGTTGGTAGATGCTACCGCAAACAATTCAGCACACGGAATGGTGCCAACAACTGGGATAACATGCATCACTGGGATTTCGAAAACCCTCATTCTACATTCACAACTGCTTTTCAACAACGCCTCAGTGTTAACGTTTGGGTCGGT
The DNA here is from genome assembly GCA_014611495.1 of Limonius californicus. Taxonomy (NCBI): domain Eukaryota; kingdom Metazoa; phylum Arthropoda; class Insecta; order Coleoptera; family Elateridae; genus Limonius; species Limonius californicus. Next base: position 10,783 of record JABXWE010034241.1, read on the forward strand.
ATTGTAGGTAATCATGTTATCGGACCTTATGTATTACCACATCGGTTTAATGGTGCCATCTATTTAGACTTCTTAGATAATACCTTGCGGGAACTATTAGAAGCTGTGCCTCTTGATGTGCGAAGGTCAATGTCGTACCAGTATGACGGGGCACCGTTGCACAATTCACGGCAGGTTAGAGATTGGCTAAACCATAACTTCTCACAACGCTGGAGAGGAAGAGGAAGTCCAGCAGCATGGCCGGCTCGTTCGCCTGATATTACTCCACTAAAGTTTTACTTGTGGGGTAGATGACTTAGTTAATAGAATAAATGAAGCTGTTGCGGATATTCGAAGAAATCATCAACAGTTGAGGAATGTTCGAGATTCTCTGCGTCGGCATTGTCAACTTTGTATACAAGTACAGGGTAGACATTTAGAACATTTTGTGATTATTTTTAATTTTTCTTGTAATTGTGTTTATTGTTTGTTAAAAATAAAAATGTTGTTATAACCAGAAAACAATTGTGAATCGGACGTGATTGGCATTTTTTACTTATTTTAACATCACCAATTACACCTTAACATTTGGACCACACTTTTTCAATCACCCTGTATGTGTTTCCAGCATGAGTATATCAAAGAACCAAGAAATACCAAGGAGAAGAAATAAGAATACACGCCAAGACACTAGAGGAATTAGAAAGTTACAAATACTTAGATACACTCACATCAAGCGACGGAAAAATAGATAAAGAAATACAAACAAGAGTGAGTAGAACAAGTAAACTTTTCTACGTTATGAACAACGCAATCATTGGAAAGCGAGATATAAGCAACAAGCGAAAATACACTTACATAAAACAATATATCTTCTTCTTCTTCGAATGATTTATCTCTTAAAAGACGTAGCGACCTTCTCTCCTATGCCTGTGTTGCGGGTTCAAGTGCCACAGACATAGAAGACCTACAGCTTAACGTGGGCTCCAAACCACAAAAAGTGTAATCGCTTGTACTCTAGAGAAGATCTGCTAGGCAGAATACCCCGCTTATTTGGCATTGCCTTGCGAGGGAGTACGGCCGTTAAAAATCCGATCTTCCGGTACTGGGAATTGAACCCGGACCTTCAGGGTAGAAGTTTAACGCACTAACTTCTAGCCCACGGCCGCCTCTAAACAATATATACCAACTCCCAACTATGTGTCTGAAAGCTGGACAATGATGGATAAACACAAATCAAAAATAACGGCCGCGGAGATGAAATACAATTAGAAGCCATTAAAGAACAACTTGAACTGGAACCTCTGGTACACATAATCGGCTACGTAGTATAAATTGAAGATAACAAAATACCGAAATAGACTTATGAGGCAAGAATAGAACAGGGGCGCCCGAGATATGAAACGACAATATAATAGAAATAGCGCCAAAAAGAGGGAAGACGATAAGGGAAATGAAGGCAATGACAGGAAACAGGAATAGCTTCTGAAGACTGATAGGGGCCGCAACTATTCAATGGCAAAAAGAGAAAGGCGGAGAAGAAGAAGAAGAAGTAAAAATAGATTTTAACTCTTCATTAAATTTAAAATTAGAATACATTTATTACGTATAGCGTGTTTTTCTAAATGTTTAATAATTGATATATTTCATTTTCTTCCAGCTCAGTATTCAAAGTGTCCTGGAAAGCACTTACCATATGGGAAACTTATTTATATCTACATTTAGCAAAAAAAGCTTTCTTCTATTCTGCTTTCTAAGGCGATAATATTGAAATAGTATATACAGGGCGACCAAAAATGTAAAAACCCTAAATTGCCCAAAGAGGGAAGTACCCTTAATTTTTACTTTAGAGCAAAATGTAAGAAGAAAATGCTCCTTAGAATTGTCATCTATGCTCAAACCCAAAAACTCATAAAGCAAATCAACTTTTGTTGAAGAATAAATTGCCCCGCTTGCTTGAAGATGTACCTATCGAAGCTAGGTTGAGAATTTCGTTAATGCATGATAGTGCTACAACACAGAGCTCAATCCTGGAGCGAAACGTCCTGAATTGCACTATGGAAGAAAATGGATTGGTAGAGGAAGTCTAAATAGATAGCCACCTAGGTCGCCTTACCTAAATCCTCTGGACTTTATCTCTGGGGACATTTACGAAGTTTAGTTTATTCTGAGGTAATTGCCAATGTTTGAAATTTTGCAACAAAGAATTGCAATGAAGTGGATTTGCAAGCAATGGTGGGCAATCTGAACATCTTCTGTAAAACATCTAAACAATTCGATTCAGCCAAAGAAGATCGTTTTTTCTTATGCATTTCCTTTGTATTTAAGTCTTTACGTTGTCAATAAGTTAATTCGAAATTAGACCACGACATTTAATTTTCGAAATTTGCCCATGTAGCACGCATGTTTTTGAACATCCACGTCGAAATCGATTCAAGATATCGACTTTCAACAAGGCTAGCTTTTTCGTACGAAAAGGTTTAAATTTCCATAATATCAACTAAAAAGTGAAGAAACTCCCACCATAAAAAACGACAAAATTTACGGAGCCTCCGCCCATTTGAGGCTCTGTAGAGTAAGTTATTGCAAGTTTGATTTGGATCTAAAGTTTATCCAATGTTCCAAATTTCGTAATTCTAGCTGAAACGGTTTACACGATATTCAAAACAAAACATACGATGGCGCATCTTTGAAGAGCTGTGATCCACCTTTGGAGGAAGTTTTATGTCTATTTTGACGAAAGGAAAATGTTTTAGTACGCATACATACGTACGTATACAAAACATGTCATCTGGAGTTATTTTTCATGAAAATAGTATAGCCGTGCCTTTCACAAGTATTTAAAGCGATACAGAGATTTAATACACTGCTGCAAGAAATTAACGCACCAATTATTAATGTTGCGATAAAAGAAAAGTAGTGCGCTATCTACTTCAACCAAATGCATGGAACGAATGTCTGATACAACCTGATAGACACATGTTACTCTTGGTGTGTTTCTACATCTTTAACTTTGTTAAAAAAATTAATCAATTTTACATGCACATCTACAATTTACTTGCAGTTTCCTTTTACTTTAAAACGTATCAAATCGTGTAACTGTCATCAAACAATTGCTTGTACGATCAGTCTTATTTAAAATGCAACGTATCTCAAGAAATTCAAGTCGTGATGAGTGTGTCACAGCCCTTACTTTGTCCGAAGAAGGGTATTCTTTTCGCGGTATCGCTGACAGGCTTAGGGTGAACCACACAACTATTTCTCGGATCATCCAGCGTTTCAGAGAAACTTACGAACATGACAGGCGACCAGGGCAAGGGCGACCACGTGCTACCCGCTGTAGAAGATCGTTTTCTTCGAATGCGTGCACTACGAGAATGCTTTACCACCACAAGAGCCCTCCAAAGACCACTTTCAGCAGCATATAATGTGCAGTTTAGCATTGAAACCGTTCGCCAACATCTTCTGGAAGGAAATCTCAGAGCCAGATTACCAGCTACTAGCCCACAGTTGAGTGCAGACCACCGCAGACACAGATTGGATTTTGCTAGAAACCACTTGAATTGGGAAAATGAAGATTGGAGACGCATTTTGTTCACAGACAGGTCCAGATTTTGTTTCGAGAGTTGTGATAGGCGCATTCGAGTTTTTAGACGTCCAAATGAGCGATATGTTCAATGCAATTTTGCCCCCGCGACTGCAATTGGTGGTGCTCAAAAATGGTATGGGGAGGCATATGTTTCACGGCCCGCACAGACCTACACATCTTCCCCAACGGCACTTTAAAGAGTCAAAGGTATATGACGGATATCTTAGAGCAGTATGTTGTGCCATATGCCCCATACATCGGGGACAACTTCCAATTAATGCACGACAACGCTCGGCCCCACACAGCCAGAATTGTGTAAGAATACACAGGCGACGTTGGTATTCCTGTTATGCAATGGCCAGCCAAAAGTCCCGACATGAATCCGATTGAGCATCTCTGGGACATTCTCGGAAGACAAGTACGATCCCTTCAACCACCTCCAGCAACTCTTAGCCACCTAGGGAATTCATTAGTGGAAATGCGGGATGATCTTGAACATGAGCAATTAAGTGTGTTATTGTCAATCATGGACCGTCGTTGTCAAGCTGCCATAACAAGTCGAGGCGGAAACACAACCTACTGAACCTATAAACTTACAACTTTTCAGTTTTCGAATTTTAACTTTTTTAATTTTTGCTTTGATTGTTGTTAAATTGCGTTGATTGTTGTTAATTTGGCTAAAATATGGTTTACTTAATTTTAAGCATTATCTATGATTAAACGTACTTCATTATATGCAATACTTTAAACAATATTGCGATTGTTGGTTGTGGTGCCTTAATTTCTTGGAGCAGTATATGTTATATTATAAAACAAAATGTGACCTGAGAACATGTATTCAGTCATTTAGGTCATGCACACAATCGAAAATAGTTTATGGGCCACGTTACGTTTGAATAAAACTGATTCAACTTAGTACGACGTGCAGCACACTTCAATTCGGTGTTGTTGATTTAATTAACGAGAATTGTCCTATAATTAACAATAAGAGCGGTAACACAAACAAACTGTATTGCATGTGCTCGCTAACGTGCGTAGTTGTAATTTACTTCGAGGAAAAAATTCCAGGCTTCAACACAAAGTTCAAGTTCATTGCAAAGCCGTTGAATTTTAAATTGTTTACGAATAATAACATGCAAAGTGGGTAAATCGTGCACGTACTACAGAATAAGTGGTACACCCACAGGAGACCGTGAATGTGTCGCTTATAATCAACAAATCTGGCAAATACAGTTCTATGGGGCGCCGTACAAGCTTGCTATAAATTTAATAGCGAATTGAATGTATTTAAATTTGCATTGCTGGAGCCCAAGAAAACCATTCTTACTAGATACATTAAATATCCAAATATGTTTATTTATGTATATTAAACTTTCCATGTTAATTTTAACTTACCAACAATTATGTATACCACATATCAGTTTCGCGTTTGCTATAAATTTGATACAAGTTTGTCTTTGTATTTCTACCTTAGAACGTAAATATTTTGTAAACAAGACTTAATAGAAGATGCATCGTGTTAACCTTGACCCAGCAGCATTTTTGCAACTTTCTCCAAATAATCCTATCCAACAAACATCGTTATACCATTGCCACCAGAGACTACTTAATATTTTTAACTTAATACGGTTTTTACAATTATTAAAACGTTAATTTTCAATAATAACCTGCTTCTATTAAGTTAAGTCCGTTAAGTCATGTTTAACACAATGGTTTAAGAATGCATTACACATTAACTGAAACATTTCAAATTAGTTTCGCTTCAATTTTTAGTGAAAACCATGTTTCTAATAAGTATGTAATTAAACCAACTTAACAACTAAAACAAATAAAACACTATAGTATTAAACGAAGGTGCAAACATTGAAATATAAGGGTGAAATAGCTAAAACCAACTCGGTCTGTTCGCCAGCTTTCCGCTGCCAGTGGAATTTCAAAGATACACAAATACTATCTGTAGACAATTCTACGCTCGTAAGAGTTAAACGAAGACCCTGCATTTTAGGAAATTACGACAGAAATGGAGCTCCTATCTGGCAAAGAATATTTGGCATAACAATTATTGTATTTTGCTTAATGGTTCCGTCAACAAATGTTATTACCGATACTGGGGGAATGATAATCTCCGATTCTTGGAGAGCTTAATACCTAGAGACCCCAAGAAGTCAATGTACTAACGGGAATATTAGGAAATAAAATTATTGGTCCTCCGTTCCCGCAAAAATAAACAGCTAGCCGTTTCATAGAACACAAGTGATTTTTTATAACTAGTATTTCAGACTTCAATGAAGAAGTTACATTTCCAGCAACATCCTCCGCATTATGCAATGCCTATCAACCAATTTTAAAATGGAAGATGTTTTGATTTGTCGAAGAGGACCAATAGAATGGCCAGCACGATTCCCTGATCTTACGCCTCTGGATATGCAAATCTCAACCAGAATCTCCAAATAACTTAAGGAATGGAATGTAACTAACAAGAGACATATTCGAAGATAAGAAGAGAATTTGAAAATAGGTTACACTACTTCTACTACTTAATGAACGTTTCTTTCGTTTTTTCCAGGCCAAATAAAGGTCCAAATATATGGTCTGATTGTAACTTTCTTTTTGGTTTTGGTTAGTACATCGTACAAGCTATTATTTGTGTATCATGTATGCGTTGTAATTTCATATTTTTTGACGGAGAGTCTGCAAATGATCAAATGAAAAGATAATTAACAATTTTAATGCCATATTGTGGCATCCTTAGTATCCTGCAATTTCACGTTTACAACGGTTGACTATCTTATATTCAATATATTCTCTGAGGCTTCCGCGGTTTCTCGAACTGTCAATATTACAATTGACTTTCGGCTTAGACCGCGTCGTCATTTGGGAACTACACCCAGCATTATCAGGTAAGGAACGACCTGTAGCTTGTCTGCCTTTACAAGCATTTGCTCTAGAAGTTAGAGCAATATTTGTTCGTAGGCCCTGCCTGCCTAAACAGGGCCGTGTGCTGCTATTATTCAAACTTTGAGGCGGACAAGAATTTGATCTTGATGTATTTTGTTTGCCAGGACAATAATACTTAATCGGCTTATGCCTCTTAACTGTTTGTGAACCCATACAAACTAACGTTTCGCAAGACATTGCAGCTATTATACATACTGTGTTTTTGAATTGTAATTATAAAATACTTACGTTGCATATGTTGCGTGTTTCCATTATATCAATTTAACTAATAAACATTGGTAAATATAAAGCATACATAAATAATTTGCAAATATTTCTTCAATTTACCAAAGCAGTTTGTAATTATGCATATTAACCAGCTATTATAAAGATTAACCAGTTTCTAACATTTACCGTAACTGTACATATAAAATTACTGGTAAATGCAAATAGTTTCCAGATATTTTTACATTTACCAAAGCTGTTAATGATTATAAATATTAACCGGCTCTTATAAATATTAATCAATTTCTAGCATTTATCTTAACAATACATATAAAATTATCGGTAAATGCAAATAATTTTCAGATATTTTTGATTTGCCAAAGCTGTAGATGATTATGAATATCAACCGGCTATTATAAATATTAACCAATTTGTACCATTTACCGTAACTATACATATAAAATTACTGGTAAATGCAAATAATTTGCAGTTATTTTTTACATTTACAAAAGCTGTCGATGATTGTAAATATCAACCGGCTCTTATAAATATTAACCAATTTCTAACATTTATCGTAACAATACATATACAATTACCAGTAAATGCAAATAACTTCTAGATATTTTTACATTTACCAAAGCTGTTAATGATTATAAATATCAACCGGCTCTTATAATATGAATCAATTTCTAGCATTTATCGTAACTATACATATAAAATTTCCCGGTAAATGCACATAATTTACAGATATTTTTACATTTACCAAAGCTGTTAATGATTATAAATATCAAACGGCTCTTATAATATGAATCAATTTCTAGCATTTATCGTAACTATACATATAAATTTTCCCGGTAAATGCACATAATTTACAGATATTTTTACATTTACCAAAGCTGTTAATGATTATAAATATCAACCGGATCTTATAATATGAATCAATTTCTAGCATTTATCGTAACTATTCATATAAAATTACCGGCATATGCAAATAATTTGCAGATATTTTTTACATTTACCAAAGCCGTTGATGATTATAAATATTAACCAGTTATTATAAATATATCCAATTTCTAACATTTACAGTAATTATATATATTGTAGATATTTTTTACATTTACCAAAGCGGTTGATGATTATGACTATCAACCGGCTATGATAAATATTAACCAATTTCTAATATTTACCGTAACTGTACATATACAATTACAGGTAAATGCAAATAATTTGAGGATATATTTTACATTTACCGGTTGATACTCATAATCATCGACAGATTATGAGTATCAACCGGTTATTATAAATATTAACCAATTTCTAACATTTATCGTAACAATACATATACAATTACCGGTAAATGCAAATAATTTCTAGATATTTTTACATTTACCAAAGCTGTTAATGATTATAAATATCAACCGGATCTTATAATATGAATCAATTTCTAGCATTTATCGTAACTATTCATATAAAATTACCGGCATATGCAAATAATTTGCAGATATTTTTTACATTTACCAAAGCCGTTGATGATTATAAATATTAACCAGTTATTATAAATATTATGCAATTTTTGACATTTATTGTAATATATTTAAATTTATGATTTGTTGTATGCTTAAATTTTAAACTAGCTTTTGTTATAAAAGTATCGAAAGGTTTTTCCGTTTCGTATAAATTAAAATTATAATAAGTCAATCAAGGAAGTCAATTCTTTAATAATCCACAATATTAAAATAATTTTGAGTTCAGTTTATTCACACGCAAGAGATCATTTAATTCTGAATGTAGTATTTGCGTTGAAAACGTTTTAACAATTTTCTTCTTGTGTAGATAACGTTTTATGCTAAAAGTTTCTTAATCGGCACCCGACATTAATGTTGCAATACACTTAATTCTATAACACTGTCGGTTATCGCCTACACTTTAATTCGCTAGCGCTAACATTAAAAACAGTATTTCAAACGTTTACACGCACATTTTAAGTCGCACGGTCGTAGAACTTAAGGAATACCTTACTGATATCTCTAACACGTTCTTTGAGATTTCTATGTCACTATTAAAAGGAGTGTGATGTTGATTTGAATGTCGAATATTTAACATGTGCTTAAAGATAAACTCTAACAGAGGAAACAATTTATCGCACAAAAAGAAAGCTGTTCATCGAAATAACTAATACGGCAAACCAAGAAATGATTTTCAAAATTTAAATTCCGATGAGGTATGCGAATGCATTTCATGTTCATCTCCTGCAGGTTGCGAAACTTTAAATAGTAAACAAGTAGGAGTAATTTTTTTGATCCACAAGTACTACTCGCTTTCACATACTGCATTGTGATGACTAGCTATACGTATTATGCTGCAGTTAATAACTGCAGTTAACTGGAATATGTGAGCAGCATATTAATTATTGCGTAGGCAACATCCTCAATTTAGTTATGCAATATTACGGTAAACATTTACGCAATACAGTTTTATTAATACAATCTCTAAAAATCCGTAACAGTACAAATGGTGAGATTTATGAGATAGAGGGAAGTATTTTTTCCCAAATCATCTCAGTAAGAACATCAAGAGATATCTTAACTGTCAGTGGAACTGGAAAATTTGTTATATTCATTTTTTTCATTTAACTGTTTCTCTTAAACTTTTTTACACACTCTGTATACAGTGTGTCCAAGGTAAACACGGCATGCATGGGACACTTGTAAGTGGAAATGAAGCTTCGGGTAATGAGCAAAAGTGTTCGCTATCTTAAAGACTACTAGGATCGATATTTGTTGAAAAGGGAGAATAATGAAGGAAACTATGAAAGAATACAGAACATGGAAGAAATCCAACTACAAGGAGAGAACATACAACTGGAAGAGATTAAGGAAGCTATGAAGAAGCTCAAAAAGGGAAAGGCCGCTGGACAAGATGGGGAAATGCTGAAAAACATGGGCGGAAAAGAAACCCGAATGCTATTAAAAAGACGTAACACGGTTTGGGATGAAGGAAGAGTGCCAAATGATTGGGAGACAGGTGTCATTGTGCCAATATACAAGAAGGGAGATAGAAGGGATTGCAATAACTACGTTATCCAAGGTATACGAACGAATTATGGAAATTAAATGAATATGTGAACTGGAACCACAGCTCGAACAGTCTCAAAGCGGTTTCAGGAAAAGCACACATTCACAATTAAACAGATAAGTGGAGGAATAAGGAATACCAGAGCAGAAATATATCCAGCCTTTATTGATTTAGAAAAGACATTTGATAAAGTATCAAAATCAATCATACAGGAAAGCCTAATAAAATGGAAAATAGACAAAACATTCATAAGAACAATAATGAGCGTGTATAAAAATAACAGGAACATTGTAAGAACAGATAAATATGCAATCGCGCGAGTTTCAAGTAAATGAAAGTATACGGCAAGGAGGGGTGTTAAATCCGACTTTATTTAACTTGGTCATGGACGATATAACGAAAGCCACAGAAACAGAATATCTAAATTAAATGTGGGATACAAAAACCTACAACCAGTCTGGACAAGTGAATGTGCGTTTGCAGACGACCTTGCTATATTTGCAAAGAACGAAAGAGAACTGAGGAAGAATTTAGACATATGGAATGAGAAGTTAACGGAGAAGAAGCTTAAGATAAATGCAGAAAAGACAAAAATTATGGTTAGTGGAAACTCAGACGTAAAAGTAAATATCGACTAAATAGAACAAGTAGAAACCTTTAAAAACTTGGGAGTGCAGTTAGACAAGAAGGAAAGTCACGAAATGGAGATAAATATAATTGAGAGCGCATTAAAGGTGTACCACAACCTTACAGTAAGTCTTCTGGGAAAGAGAGAGGTCTCGACGAAAACCAAAATGAGTATATATAATTCAGTGTATAGCTATCTTAATGTTTGTATGTGAAAGTTGGGTCCGAACGAAGAGGCTCAAGAGCAAGATACAAAGTATGGAGATGAAGTATCTAAGCAGAGTGTTAGGAGTCACAAGAAGAGATCTTTTTAGAAATGACAGCATCAGAGAGCAGTTAAAAGTGCAACCAGTATTAAAGCGGCTATAGGACTGCCAATTGCGATGATAATAGTAGAGAGGGGGCCAAGCATCAATTATAGCGAAGAACAAGAAAAAGTAGAGAAAATTTATTTATAGGGGTAGAAATTTGTATAATATTATGTATCAAATGCAAAAATATAAAACGTATAGCCTTGGGGTGAAAAGGGTTTTGATTATATATATATATATATATATATATATATATATATATATACATATA
>JABXWE010034242.1:0-16943 GCA_014611495.1 Limonius californicus
CTGACATCATACATGGGTGAAACAGATATAAGCCAAAAGTTGATAACATTCAGTCAAACGAATGGCACAATAATACGAACTCTGAATAATAAAGCCACAACAAAAGGAATGATGAAATTTTATAAAACTATGTCACTATCGGTTGTAACCCACGCATGTGAGACGTGGACTCTAACAACAGCTGACCAAAAAGGATCCAAACAGCAGAAATGCGATGTTTACAGAAAGTAGAAGGAGTCACATTAAGAGATCAGCAGAGGAGTGAAGATATAAGGAGAAATCTAAATATACAACCTCTGAATGACAGAATTCAAAATCTTCGCCAAAATTGCACAGAGCACGTGGCGAGAATGAACCACGACAGATTCTGTCACGTAGTGGTCAACGTTTAGTAAGTAAATGAGCTCCGCTGCAGATAACAGAAATATGCCACTACGCAACTGCACTCAAGTGAAACTTCTCATTTGACAATCATAGCTGCAGGAAGAACATCTGTAGACAGACCAAGGAAAAGGTGGTCAGATCAGAAAATAGTATGTCGGAACAGGCCAAAAGGTCTAAACCTTACGAGAAGAAGAAGAAGAAGGATTACCAAGTCAATATACTAAATTCTCACAAATAGTATTTCATTCTAAGAATACGTTTCTCGTCGTGTATCTAGTCCACGAGCCCAAGCAAGCATTGGCGAGTAAATTGATGCGAGCAAGTGGGCGGACATCAATCAGTCTGTGTGTTGGACTGCTTTTTAGTGTTTATTTATAGTTGCCAGATATATATTACAAATGTTATACATGCGATTTTTAATTATTTGAACAATAACCACCTTAGCATTTTTAACAGTTTGAGTCTAATTGGTTTGAGCTGGGAATATATGCGAAATACTTGTTGTTATTTGTAGGCATATCTTTGTAAGATTTTGTTTCAACACGAATTTCATCGTTTTAAAGTATTTTTTGTGTTTTTTTAAATGCATAAATGCATATACAGCCAAGTTTTTACTAAATGCATATGCAAAATAACTTACGGGTATCTCTCTTTAACTCTTCTTGGTTTTTATTTTCAGGTAATCTCCCGACCGATCGGAGACAATATTTAACAATTGATAATCTAGAAAAGTATTTAGTAAGTTACAGTTTAGAAACGTATTGTAGAAACTAAGTTTGCTCGTTTATAATATATTTTATGTATTTTAATTAGATATCAATTATTGCAGAATAAAACAAGAAGTATAAAAGTGTGTACTTATTTTTCATGATTTAATGGATAAATTAATATTTGGGTAGGTACTTGTAGTATTTCTTATTTCTAATTAAATGTCAATTAGGTATCGTGAAATAAAAGAAAAAATTTTAAAATGTGTTTTCATTTTGCATATTTTAGTGCATAATTTAGCTGTTTTTGAAGCAATTTGCATGCAAGATTTGCAATTTTTTAGAGCATATATTCCAAGCTCTACAATGCCTAGTGATGTTAATTTTAGTGCGGTCCTCGTCAGATACTACAATATCTGAATATTGCGCTCGCATAGATTACAGTATATTACTCCGTTACAAGTACTTACGCTGTTTGTGAATTTTTAGGCACTAACATTGATGTGGCACTATTAAAGCGTCTATTATCCGTGAAAATGTTACATGCAACAGTTAGCGAAACGTCAGCATCAACAAATTACACGAAACGCGGTCTAAATCCGAAGAGATGAGTTCATTGGGCACAAACCGCGGAAGCCTGAAACTTCACATTGATGTAGTTTTGAACAAACAATACACGTAGTTTATGATAAAGTTGGTTATTGTGGATGTACCACAGGGACTTCTCTGCGCTTCGTAGGTTTTCGTATATACATAAGAATACCTTCAGATAATATTTATTTAAAAAACAAATTTCTTGTTGAGCATCAATTTGACGAGCAATCGGCTTGGCGAGCAAACGATAAACGAGCCACCGCGGCGAGCAACTTACAGTAAGTTAAATATTAGAAGTTTCCATAGTAATTATGATAGAAACTCAAATTGTACGGAAGTAATTAAATGTTTTTCTAATATTCACTGTAGCTTGAGGTTTGTATGACTGTAAACGTAAATAGCAGTTGTGGAAATTTTTACTTTTCGCGGAACATCATCAGCAGACATCACCGCAAAGCAAATTATAAAAACAGTTTAAATCACTAAAAGCGGTTTAATTAAGTATTCCCAACATTTTCTTATTTGTAAACCTATAAATCAGTATTAGAAATTTTTTGGAAGTTATTCTGAATGAACCATTTTAAAGTTGTATCCGCCGTCTATTATAATTTTGGAACCACTCATTTGGTTATTAATAGCAAATCGAGCCTCTTAAATCTCCATTTTCCGATTTAACAAACATTTGTTTGCAATGTAGATAAAGTTGTGCCCTCATAAAGGTAATACTATTACATCTAAGTTTTACATTTACAGTAATTAGCTAAAACGGATTGAACTAAAAATACAATTACTCAATAAAATTTGTTTTGATGAAACATTTTACCTTGGCCCGATTAGGAAAAAATAAAAACAAACAATCAAGGAATTATAACAACTTTCGATCAACTTATTTTAATCTCCATAAAATTCTCTGCAGTAATATATCTCTTGCGAAACTGCAAGCGTAATGGATTGCTAAAATGATTTTTCAATGAGAAAGTAATTACAATTCACTTCTCTCCTATAGACTAACCTTGGCTGTCTATCTACGGGCAAGGAAATGTATCGACTCATCAACCAAGCAATCATAATCGTAACCTAAAAATCCTTGTCTTGTGAAATTTTTTCCGTCTACATTTCTATTCGGTTTAATAACGTCACTTCGGGGTCCAGTCATCAGAACAAAAGTTCGAGCCATCAACGCTGTTTACCGTCAGTCAAGCCGTTTTCAAATTCAATTAATTTTTAATTTACAAATAACGCTAATGCAATAATCATTGGAAGGTTTCATTATTAAAATGTTCTCGGAACTCTACAGTTTCGCCAGCAGACGCTCTTTTTTGCTCGTCATCGGTTCGTTAACTTCCCATTCATTGGTTCAGGAAACAAAGTCGGGAGATTCTGACGCGGAAACGGCTGGAAAACGGAGGAAACGCCGATGTTTCACTTTATTCGTCTTGTATTTGGAGTACTTTTTTACTATTTTAAAATAGATTTTTCTAGTTTGTGACAATAAAAACTACTTTTTAGCCTGACTGAATATTTATCATATATTTTCGTATAGACACATTATTTGCAAACAATTACTCTATATTTTAATCATAACATTGGTATATGTTTAATGAATTTGTAGAGCGGTTGTGACAAATGTAACAGAAGAAAACTTTTTATCGCCACCTGATGTCGGGTAGATTTTTTAAAACGTAAGATAGCAATACTTGTATAGGTTACAGAATGTTTAAAATAAAGATAATATAATTATTAATTTAAACTAAACTATATTTAATATTTTTTTAGAAGATGTTTGGTGCTTGCTTTTGAGCCTGTAACGAATCTGTGACTTTGTTTAACTATCAAACGTTATTGACTGTCAAACGGTAATAAACGTCATCTATCCAGCGACAAGAATTGCATTTTCGAAGTTTCGATGGGCATATATTCAGCAACTGTTGTAGAAAAATATAATCTGCGTTTTAATAGTAGTTGATAATCATTATGCAATTAATAAACAATTCACAGTTGATTGCATGAATGTAAATGATTTATTAAAGTAAAGTTATGTGTCTCGAAGCAACGTCAAAGCGTTCGAACTTAAGTATAATAAAGAAACAAAAAACTTGCTATTCAATAATTAAATTAATTCAAAAATGCTCTAATAATTTATTAATCGAAACTGGGCAATTTCCACAAACAAATATCTTTACTCTCAATCTCGGGGTTGTTATTTGCTGTTGTATTTTTTAATGGCGACTAGGTAATATTTACAATGAAGTAAAATTTTGGGCCGTTTGATCTTTAACTTAAAAACCACTTTGAAGGAGATGAAAATGTAGCATGAATTAAACATAAAACAATGACCCACAACTTTACCATTCTATTGTGTTTCCTTTTGCATTTTTATAAATAAACAAATTATTATGACCAACTTACGCAGTATATAGAATCATAAACAAACACAGCACTGTACTTATCCGCTTCTATCTGCTGCGCTTGTATTTTCTTGAAGTAAACACTGCTTTCTTTTAAATTTTGTTGACAGTGGCCTGATGTTGGTTTTGGTCTTGGTCTCAGCGAAATCACGAAACCGAAATTAGTCGTGATATTCTCGCTTACAGTTATGTGGGAACTTTGTATATCATATTCATACTTTGATTGGTTTAAAGTTGTTGCTGAAACTGTACTATAATGTCCTTTTATCGATAAACCGTTAAATTTCGTAAACATAACCTCCCATCGAACCTTCAAATCACTATAAAGCTTCTAAATTCGTCGTTAATTAACGTTATTTTCATTCCACGTAGATGTTTCTTTGCTTAAATTCACTACAGTTGTTTACTAATTAGCTTCGTTAAGGTTAAATACTTTAAACGCTGGAATCTTCACTTGTAATGATAGAGTTTTGACGTTTCGCACTTTGTTGACATTTATTAATGTCATTCGTAACCACGAAGAAAAAAACACTGTCGAAAATGAATGACGAGTACGCGTAGTTTCAATTCAAATCTTGTAGAGACGTTTTTATAAAAATACTCATTCATTCCGCCACGGAAATGGTTTACAAACAACATTGAACCACAAATACTTTTATAATAGGACTTATTTTGCATTAATAAAAATAATTAACGTATAATTACAACATCTAACGAGCAGCTGAACATGCATGGTACAGTCAGCAGGCTGTGAACGCATAACATACCAACATCATGTGCCCGTTGCTATAAGGATTATCAACAGCTAGTGAAAAAACTGAAAAACCAACGCCTCTAGCTTAAAGATGTGACGCATGTGTTCACATTTCAGCAACTAATCAGGAAACATATCACAATTGCAAACACTTAACTAATTCTAAATTTTACATATAACTCTTTTATGTTTTAAATTACAATAAATCTTATTGCAGGTTATTGTTCTACAAGAAAATACACACTCTTTATATTCAGCGTTATAATTCGATGGGTAATAAGCAAACAAACACTTGCATTTACTAAAATTACTATTTTTTTTAAATAAAATAAATGGAAAATAAATAAAAATCATTTAAATATGTTCTTAAACCACTCCTAAAGCCCAGTTTTACATAAATCACATATTCGTCTTCATGTGTATATTACGTACTTGCAAACTTATATTTGTTCGAAATGTTATTTTCATTTTTAAGGAATTAATATGAATATTACATACATCGTCGGTTTAACTTAAAAGTAAGTTACGGTTTGGAAAAGTTTGATAACCGCTGCCTTAAAGGAATAGACAAGTATAAAGTCATTAAATTCATACATAAATTAATTTTTTAATATTGAAAATTTCAAATTATATTTAACCTTTTGGATAACTAACGTGTTAAATAGTGACCACACTAACCTTTTATGTACTTCAAACATATATCTAACACGTTTAACTTAAAACAACGTAATAATGTGTGAAAAACAACAAAAAATCTGAAACAAAATATGTACTTATGTAGTATTAGTTTATTAATAATATTATTTATTATTAATCAATTTCAGAAACTATTCCACGTAACCAAAGTTAACCTTAACTGTCCACAACGTGATCATTTTTTAATCTGGAAAGATGACCTACCTGGAGTAGCTTAAAGGCGTCCTTTGAGCATCCGTAGTGGTTACCAAAACTCCAGTACCCGTTACAATCAACTTAAAGTTGAGAAATATTTATTCTTACTAGTTTACTTTATCTCAACAAAAAAAGTTGACCTTCGACTAACTTTCAAATGCACATTATAGCTGCATATGTTTAAATCGATCTATAGTGGTTAGTTTTCAGTTAAATGCTTTATAACAGGCTTTGAAAGTTAACAAAAAGATACTCGTAAATCCCTGCTAAAAGATAACCATAGTAAGTTGATAATAGTTGAGCATACTGTTGTGAATAACTATAGGTATTGCAACTAGATTTAAAAATACTCGCCAGTTTAGCTACTGACCGAATATCTTATTGCCTTGTAATTGGTACGAAAATTATTTACATCGTGATTGTAAATGTAATGGTATTATTGTTTATTTCCCATTTTTCAATTACTTACTTACAAAAATGAGTAACAGAAACATAAACATTGTTCGTTAGCCCATAATACAATAAATCACTGATGTACTAGTAAAAATACAACCTTCTCAGCTACCACAATTCTAACTATGGAGATAATCGTTTTTTAAGTAAAAGGTGACCGTTTAATTCTTGTGGCATTTGTTCAAATAAATACACAACCCAAAAGAAAGAAAAGAAATTTGAGAATATTCAAAAATATTCTAGAATGCTTACAGATTAGTCATGTCCCGTTGTCTGCAAGTAGAACGGAACTTACTTTAAGCATTATGAAGAGGATAAGTAAAATAAGGGATTAGCAATTCCATTTATATTGTGGATTTAACAACAAAATTACAACAAAAAACTATTAGAACATGAAGATGGACCGATCCACAACGTAAAGGCGTGTACTATTGGACGGCATAAGACGTGAGCTGGATCTTCCGGGGTTTCTTTCTTAAGTCATTAGCACTCGCAAAGCACGGGCAATGGTCACACTCTTAAAAAAAGTAGCATCCATTTTCAGTTATAGTCCCAAGTTTAGTGTGTGTATCCTTTCCAATAATAAAAACGTAAGTATTTCCATTAAATTTAATTGAATATTTTAATGTGGCAAGGAGGGGCAGCCGTAACTTTTAGGTTAAGCTCTTGGTTGGTGGTAACAATGTTGGAAATGCAACTATAATAATCTGTTCTATGCTGATGACACACCGTCATTATTGGATTAGGCTAGATCGGTGCCCATCAAATGTACAAGCTACAGAGATTGAATATAAACCGAATAACTAATTGGTATGTTATAATTTCGTTTTTCTATTTCGGTTTTATAAAGCCGTTCTAAGCGCACTGTTTTAGCTAAAAAACAGTACGTTAAGGAGGCCTATAATCGTACTGTTTTTAGTTTGTTTTTTTACGATGTTGGTAGTTCGATTTGAATTTGAAAGTTTGAAATGTCAGTTTCAGCCACCTGTCAGTGCTGCCATAAGTGTTTATAAAAACTCCCTAGTAATCGATTTGACGTAAACTTTTCTACATAAATTTATTTAAAATACTCTTAAACTTCCTCAATAGAAAAAATAGTATAAAGAACACGTTTCATAAGACCACTTGTCGCACTCGTCCGTTGAAAAACTCGACGCTTCACGTCTCGTTTTTCAAACTTGGACTCGTGCGTTAAGAAAAGGCCTTATGAAACTAGTTCTTTAATATACTATAATATGACTTCTTTTACAATTTCAGTTACATTTACGTCGAATGTCCCGTATCCCTTTTCATATTTGATGTAATTTATGCATTTTTGCACTTAATAATCGTGAAATGTTTTTTGATAAATTGATTTACCCCATTTTATTAAAATTTAATGTCCTATAATTAAAGAAATGTATCGTGGAAACATAGCTCAAGTGAAGTATAATGGATATCTATCGGAACCTATTCCTAAATAGAAGGACCTATGACAAGGCTGTAGTATATCCCCTCTCTTATTCAATATCATTTTGGAGTGTGCTCCCAACGACTGGAAAAATAAATTTATGATAAAAAGATTAGACAACGCATATAAAGCATGGAGCTTAAGCATTAATATTAATAAAACTGAATATATGGCAGTAAACTCAGAAGCACAATTGACTGTGTTGATTAACGACGGGGAACAACTAAAACAAGTAGAGCGATACAATTATTTAGGAGCCATAATAACAAAAGAAGGATTAGGGGTAGAAGGAATAAAAAGCAGATAGAAAGAAGCAGGAAGGTTATAGGGTGCCTAAATTCGATTTGGTGGGATAGCCATATCACAGCCAAAACCAAGATACACATAGGAAAGTCACTAGTAGAGTTTGGACACTGAACGCAGAAATTAAGAGAAAAATCAATGCTGTAGAAATGGACTATCTGAGGAGGAGTGCGAGGATCTCAAGAGGAGAACATATTACTAATGAAGAAATTAGTGAACGAGTTACGGCATCAGGGACCGCAGTAAACAGCATTGAGATAAGAAGTCTTAAGTGGTTTGGCCATCTCTTAAGTATGACGAAAACCGCTGGCCGGGTAAGCGAAAGCGAGGAAGGCCACGAAGATCGTGGAATGAAGGAGTGCGTCAAATGATGGAAGCTAGGGGCTTAACGGAGGTGGCGTGATGGCACCGGAAGACGGAATTACTAAATATATGTCTGTCAAAAAGTTCAGGGGATGATTAAAATTTCGGTTACTGCTGTATAACCTTTAAATTCTGCGCTGGTTAATTGATGAAAACGAAGGATACAAAGTAATAAATATGAACTTATAAAATATAGATATAACAAAGAAATGAATTAAATGTTATAGAAATATCTGAGTCTTGTCTTATAAAACGTTAAAGAACTTTAACAATTAAATAACAAAGTTACATGAAATAAATAGTAAAGGTCTAATTTAACCAAGCACTTTCAAACGGACCCACCTTCTCACATAGAAACGCTTACTTATTTTCTGCTGGTGTTGGTAAAATTCACTAACTGAAATGAGGATAACACTCCTGCGCCCCGCTGATCCTGAACTTCACAACAAAAATTCACCACTTGTTGCTTCCTTTTAAGTTCCTCGCAGAATCCTTCTGATAATCGAAATTCGTAATTTGTATTCTTGCCGACAAGTAAGAAGGAAATGTGAATATGCTATCCACATGTTCTCTGTTGTAAGGTTGTTGACGAGGTTGTAATATAATGATTTTCTGTGAGTAAACCGTTGAATTTCATGAATATAACTTCTTTTACGTTTTGTATATGTCAAAATTATTAAAGCCACTTTTAGAATGTAGTAACAATAAAACACTTGAAGTTTGTTGGCATTTTAAACGTCAAACGTATACAAACAAAACATGTCGAAAAACAATTTACATCTACTGACGCTACCTTGATTTTCCAAACGGGATACACACAATTACTATGAAGTGTGTGAAGGAGATATTTTAGTCAGTTTCGACGTTGTGTCCCTTTTCTAACCAAGCATACCCACAAGTTCCAGCGAATGTGATATGGTTCCACCAGGACGGAGCACCACCCGATTATGACCTCAATGTCCGCCAGCACGATCACCTGATCTAATGCTATTAGACTTCTTCTTATGGGAATTTGTGAAAAGTATGGTATACAAAACTAAACCACGCGATTTAGCCGACTTAAGAAGAAGAATAACGCTTGTGATTAGGTCAGTCACGCCTCGGATGTTGATTAACGTTAGAAGACATTTTTATTTACGATTAGGATGCTGCCAAGACGTTCGATGCATGCATTGTGAACATCTCCTACACTAATAATTGATGTGTTCTTTATTTTAATACATTATCAAGAACGAAACGCTATTAGTTATTAAGTTTTTAGTGTGTTGTAGGGAATTTCGTCAATCAAATGAATTCATTTTTTTACTGTTAATTTTTGCAATACATTTTATAACCCTAGCAATTTTGAATAAAGAATGAAAAGACCTTTCAAATGAGGTATCACAAGCCTCTACTTCCAATTTAAAAATTTGGGGGTTGCAACTGTCACTTGGAGGGGGTTGAATTTAGGTATGACATTTTTACGTTGCACGATGTCATTTCATAATCTAAAACTGACGTACCTCGGGGTTTTTTAAAAATATGCACAATAATTGAGATACTGAATTTATTCCATTTGGCTGCTCCACACTGTATATCTGTCAAAAGATAATTTTTGCTAACAAATTATTATTTACTTTCAGTTGCAGTGCGAAAGATCATACCTAGTGCCACAGAACTGGACATTTTATCACTTACGAAAGTATGGGTCTGGAAGTACGCAGGAAAACTTAAAAAGTCGTAGCAAAATACACTGTCTTGGATATTAAGGTATAAATTGATATTTTTTGTAAGTACATAATTTGTTGTATTCAATATATTTGTCTAATAATAAATAGCAGTTGATTGTTATGCCTTTGTTATTTACTCATTCTATACGAAATAAAATGATTATCTTAATTCAAACCGCAATAACATTCTTTAATAGATACACTTAAAGGATGTTTTCTGACAGAATGAACAGTTAACTTATTTACTGTCAATATGGCTATCCTTCAAAAATAACCTTCTTGGAATCGTATAAAAGTTATCCACAATCCATAACTGTTGGGTATGTTGGGGAAATTCTCAAAAGCCGTTTTTCAAGGTTAGCTTCTGGAAATCTTTTTTGGTTAACCAAAAGCTGACTTTCAAAGTTAGCTTTTGGACATCTTTTATGGTTAACCTTTTAGCGACCTTGAGGATGCCTTAAGGTTGCTCTATAGTTAACTAATTTGTAACATAGTTAACCTACAGCTTAACTTCTGGTTGACTAATGGTAACCTAGTATTTTTGATAGGTTAACTTTTAGATATCTTCTGGGTAACTTTGATTATGTTTGTATAAAATGTGAAGAAATTAATTATTTTGGAATTCTTCTACACATAATTTCTTAATTTGTAGTAATACGATTTTAATCCTCCCTATATCTTTGATTTCCTAAGTTAACGCATGTCTCCAATATAGAGAGCCATAAGAATTATACCTTGTTTTTGTTAGTATAAAACATAAACATTAAGAATACACAGTTTATAGAAATTAATAAATATTAATTTACTACAAGTAAATTTGTAGTAGCAATGCTTGTTAGTTTTTTAACTAGTTAAACAGGTTCCTTATTCCTACTCTGATGGTGTCTACTTATAAATGTGTATTCCTCTTTTCCGGACAATAAGTTTTATTTCAAAATACGAATAAAGATGTCAATTTCTTAGATTATAATTCTTAATAAATTTCGGCATAAAAATTGTTACTTATTTATTTACTTGTATTCCGGAAAAGATTTTTTAAGAAGAATACCCCGCCGATTCGTCATTACATTTCGAAGGCAAACAGCTATTAAAAATCAGGGTCTCTACTAAAAATTCTGTGCTAATTATTTATTATTATAAACCCTAACGGATAATTTAACAATTAAATGGAATTAAATAGTGTGTGTGACGAAGGATACTCTGTGACGCCTTCTGCCTAAGGGCTGATTAAGGACTGAATTTATAAAAAATGTAAATATGACTGTGGTTACGGAAAAATCCAATAAATTTTGTGAGAAAATGTGTAAAAGTAGTAGACCTGTTTAAAATTTCGTAAGCAAAGATTGTTGTTGCTGTTGCGTTAATTTAGCTTTAATTACTAGTAACTAGAGGCACTGTATGTGATGAAGGTTATTTTGTTTTTT
This sequence comes from Limonius californicus, assembly GCA_014611495.1. NCBI lineage: Eukaryota > Metazoa > Arthropoda > Insecta > Coleoptera > Elateridae > Limonius > Limonius californicus. Next base: position 11,441 of record JABXWE010034242.1, read on the forward strand.
AGATTAATTTTTAAACGATTGCCTTAATGTTTCGTACCGAATACAATAACTCAATATCTGCTAAAAATAAATGTGACTGAAAATTTTGTTTCATCTCGAATGGCTCTGTCATCTGCGGATAGCATTTTCAGGGTAACTTCTAAATGTGTTAAAAGGTATGTCTTCTTCTTCTCCTTCTCTATAAGCTAATAGCTTGTTTTACTCCAGCACATCTTTCCATCTCTTTCTTGGTCTACCCGGTGATCTTCTACCCCTAGGTGATAGGTCTCGAGCTTTCTTCACTATTCTGATATCGTCCATCCTTGATATATGGCTATTCCATTCTGATCTTCTTTTCTCGACCCACTCCTCGATCTTTTGTATTTCGCACCTTCGTCTGATTTCCTCGCTTCGTATGTGATCTCGTTTTGTTACGCCCATTATTTTTCGCAGTGTCTTCATCTCAGTTGTCTCCAGTATTTGTTTGGTCTTTATTGTGTCTGATCTTGTCTCCGCGGCATAAGTCATGATCGGTCTTATGACTGATTTGTATATCCTGACTTTAGATTCTTTCCTTAGATGTTTATTATGCCATATTGTGTTATTCAAGCAGGCTGATATTTTTGTTGCTTTCTGGGCCTGGTGTTCTACCTCCCTTGCCAATACTCCATTGCTTGTGATCTTGATCCCTAAATACTGTATTGACATCACCTGCTCTACCATACTTCCATTTATTTCTAATTTGCAGCGTAGCGGTTCTTTGCTGATTGTTAGTGTTTTTGTCTTTTTGTCCGACACTTGTAGTCCAAAGTTTTCACAGGATTTATTGAATTGAAATACTAAGCGCTGTAAGTCATCTTCATTATCAGCAAAAAGGGTTGCGTCGTCCGCGTAACATATTAATCGAATTTCTTGGTTTCCCATTTTATATCCGCGAGGGCATCTTTGGAGTGTTGTTTTTATTATTTCGTTCATCACTATATTAAATAGAAGCGGGCTTAGTGAATCCCCTTGTCTAATTCCTTTAGTAACGTGGATTTTGTTTGGTATTAGCCCCTTGGGGGTTTTTATTTGGGTATAATTGTCAGTGTATATGTTCTGTATAAGGGATATCCGTCCATTCGGCGCGTTATTTTCTTGTAGCGTATCTATTACTTTTTGAAGTTGTAAGTTATCAAATGCCTTCTTTATGTCAACAAAGCAGAGGAAAGCAGGCTTACTGAATTCTAATGCTTTTCTGTCACTTGTCTGATTACAAATATTGCATCAACGAAAAACGACCGCTCGCAATATCCCAACAGAAATTGTTCCAAAAGTATCTACTATGCTTTGTCCCATACCTCCTGCAGTAGTTGCAGGAATCTGGTACACAGTATGTTTTATATGTCAAAATATGCTGGAGCACCGTCGTACTGGAACCACATATTTTCCATTATATTTGAAGGGACATTTTGCAGGAGTCGAGGCACATTATTTTACAAAAAATTCAAATATTGTGCACCATTCAAATGTCCAGTGAAAAATAAGGTTCAATCACAAAATCGTCCACAATACCCCGCCAAACATTTACAGTCCATTGTCGTTGTCCATCAACTGGTCTTACAATTCTTGGGTTTTCTATTGCATAATAATGAGTATTATATCGGTTTGGGTTACCACTTTAGGAGAAAATCGATTCGCCAGTGAATAATACATTTCGGAAAAAGTTAAGAGTTGCACGTTCCATTTCCAATCCCCACTTGCAAAATGTCCTTCTAATGACCAAATCCGGCCCCAAACAATTCTTGATGAACTGGGATATGGTAATCATGAAACTTGCTGTGCTTTAAAATTTTGCTAATGGTAGTTGGGGGTACATCGATTTGTCTCGATATTATAGTCGAACTAGTAGATGGTTTTGCTATTACTGATAACAAAACAATCAACTGATCTTTCTTCACTGGTCCACTATTTCCTCGCAGCTTTGTCTTAATTTACGGTTCCTGTTCTAATGAATATCTCTTTAAGGTTTTTTAAGCTTCTCACTGAAGGTTGTGTTCTATTAGGATATCGTTGCGAATATATTCGCTGGGTTAATAAACAATTTTTTTTACTACTAACATGAGGAAACCTTATTGTTTACCTCATTTGTGTAATGAGAAGTAGTTCATTATTAACCTAGGTAAATAATAATAATTCATTATTTACCTAGGTTAATGAAGATAATGAAAATTATCAAAAAATATGAAAATCATTTAAAATAATAGTTGATTGTACAGTTATTACAAGTCATGTGCACTGCTGCATTTCCACTATTAATAGAATTACCATTCCTCATCAGGGGCTTCATTTAAAAATTTATCAATTTCTTCTTTCGAGAATACAAGTGATTTTTTAGGTTTATAGGCAACATTTTTCTTTTTCAAAAATGCTACTACTTTAAAATACTTCGAAATATCGATATTTTCTTTCAGTGAAAGAGTTGATTTCAACATTGAGTAGCTTGCCCACAACGTTGATACCTTATTGTGTTCCGATTTTTCCTTAAAATAGGCCAGCATGACATTTTCAGTAATTTTATCGACTTTTTTTTCTTCGCACCATTTCTTTAATTGAGTGTATGCCTTCACATAAAGTCGTTTTGATTTTTCAGGCAACAAATCACGGCTCGCACTAGCCGCTGCCTCTCGAAGCTCAGGCGGAGTACAATTTTCCATTTCTAAATCACTGTCGCTTTGTTCGTTAAGATTCTCAGCCATATTTTAATATTTTTGGTGAATGCTCGCGGTCTTAATCTTAATTAATTAAGTAAAACGCGTGCTGGAATTAGTTATTCGGTATATTTTTTATTTCAAGTTATTTGGTATATTTTTTACATATTTTTAACGTACAACCTTTTGTGATTGCAGTTGAATAGGTTCTTCTGGTTTCTTAAAAATTATCTTATTCTAGGACTTATAGTAGGGGGTTAGTAAACACTGGTGATTGGTTAGTAGAATTGTTTCTTTGTCGGCAGTGCAGTGTCGGTGACGGATGCCCATCTGGTTACTGGGGTAATAAAATGTCATAATTTACAAGGGCGGTCACCACTTTGGTGAACCCAAATTGGAAATGAAACGCACGTGTTCAGACAATTTTATTGTAATACTTTTACTTAAAACCTTCCAATTATTTTAGACTAATGACGTTCATTGGAACCCATCAGTTTCAATTGTTTTATTCGTTGCCTTGATAACCGAGCCCCAAGCTACTTAATATTTCCATATGTTTGAATAATAGGGGAAATGGCTAATTTTAAAATAAAAATAAGATCTTTTGGTGTTAGTTCGGCTATTAGTAGTAAAAAAAATACTATATATACTTCGGTTGAGAAGGCAATTATTTACCTCGAAAATTATATCCTTCGGCGCTACGCGCCTCAGGATATAAAATTTCTCGGTAAATAATAGCCCACTTCTCAACCTAGGTATATAATATACTATTGTTGGCTCGATATTCTGAAAAATTATGTCAAAAAGTTATTTTCTTTCAAAATTCATATGACAACTAAAAACGCTAATATGAGATATTGAAGATATGTACTAAAATCTTCATACTCACCAAATAATAAAATAATTACAGATATGTATGTATGTATATATGTAAGACATAACCAACAAAATGTCACTTTGTGTCAAAATCATGGCTACTAGATTAGATAGATAAGAAGTTTAACAATTCAAGGGCTTGTAATCAAAAAGTAAAAATATCTATGAAATATCAATTTTAAGTATAGGACAATATTCATAAAATCTGTGGAGCATTCACGTGATAATTCACAATATAATAATATACAAAAGTTTTGAAAAACTTGGGAAATGCTTTTTGAAGTAAATTAAAGTTGCGCTGGTGTAAAGAATACGATGTATACTAAAATTAATATTTGGTGGTTTTGTCGTTTTAGTATATCGTTTGGCTACATACCTGCGAGATATGCATTCTTAATTAAACCTAATACTCAGGTACCGAATTAATTTATGAAACCTTTTGGGGACCAAAATTTTCACATTTTTAGACTAATTCGACAACGCCTCATCCAAAATCAAAAACCAGGAGATATACTCTATTTTAAAAATAATACCTCGAAGAAGCTTCGCTGTAGCGAGTGGTGCGCATTTTGGAGCTACATCACTTAAATAGAAGAAGAAATTCCTAATCATTATTAGTAATGCCAATATTGGGCTTTGACGCACTAACAATCAACCCGGTATATAGGGTGTCCCATTGAAAATAAAATAGATGTGTTTTGTGACATCTCAATTGCGAACGGATCCAATTCATTTGTCAAGGGGACATATAATATGTCTTTTCCCGTTCACCTATTTTCAACCTTAAAATAGTTTAATGACAAGGGATAATAAAAGACATACCATTTGAAAGCTCGATGAATTTGCTTTACAGTAGTGTTTTTATTTTTGGACTCTGAGTATTAGTTCCGGCGCAAATACAGTCCAAAGAAACGGTACTGTGCAAACCATCAGACACATTCTGTAGCATTTGTGAAATGCTTAGATGATACTTGTTCACGATACGTTGGGTAAACATTAAATTTAAATGTTTTTTTTTTACTTTATCATGTATGTGTCACACCGTATTTCGCAGTTTTCATTGCATTCTTTGAACATTTAAAAGGTTTTATTCGATTTCAGAAAGAGTTGAAATAATTGAGTTTTTTCTGTAGACACAATGAATGTGTCAGCAACATTCTACTGCAAAGATTTCGATAAAACTGTTTTGGCGGATTTCTATAATTGATTTTCATTCGGTCCTAGGAATTTACATTTACAGTTTATTTGAAACAAATTTGTATGACGAACTGCAATAGTATTTTCAGTACATGTACCTACATCGAAATTACTTTAAGATAATCAAGTGCTCTTCGAATTTCGTTAAAGACTGTAAAATGTTATTCCTATAGAGAAACGAGTAGAACTAAAAACTGTTGTAAGTTACTTTTCATCATTAAGGAGGCGTTTCCAGTCCTGAAATGGGCGCCATAGTACCATTTCATTAATATTCAATAAATTATTTTAGTTATTACAAGGTACCCTAATTTATAAAAGGGGACGAGATGTGAACGTACAACAAAATCTGAGTTCCTTATAATGCTGTGTTAATAACAACAAACCACATAGAAGTGTCGTGACAACATACACTGTTAAGTGAAAAATTAATTTTTGACATCAATAGTCACGTTGGAAATCAGAAGGTGCACAGAACAATTTCTATTTACAATTAAGCAGCTAACGACTAATATGATAGCGGTTATCGTTTGTAGCATAAGAAGCTAGGAAAAATCACCAATTCCAAAAAAATTGGAATTGGTTATTACGAACAAGGGCAAGCCAATAGAATATTAAAAATAGTGTAAATTTAAACAAATCATTATGTATAATGTTGGAAGTTAATGTATTAATTTAAGTTGCATAATTTTTATTATTTTTAGCACATTTTTTAACTGTATTTCTTTATGAAGCAACATTTCTACCGTGTGTGCTTATGTATG
>JABXWE010034243.1:0-19433 GCA_014611495.1 Limonius californicus
AGTGTATTCAAAATGACCAGTAGGGGTAGAGAAAGCAGTTTTAGAGATATCTTCGGGAGCTAAAGGTATTTGATGAAATCCACTGGCAAGGTCTAAGGTAGTAAAATAAGATGCATGTCCTATTTGTGAAAGAATGTCTTCTATATTTGGAAGCGGAAAAGCATCTCCAATTGTAATGTCGTTGAGTTTGCGATAATCGATTACAATTCTCCATTTCTTTTTACCACTAGCATCGACCTTTTTTGGCACAACCCAAAGCGGAGAAGACCAAGGAGAATTAGAAGGACGAATAATATTGTTTTCTAACATTTTATTTATTTGAACATTGACTTCTTGTTTATGAACTTCAGGGTAACGATAAATTTTAGAATTTATAGGAGAATTAGAAGTAGTAATAATTTTATGATTAGTAGCATTCGTTTGAGATAAAGAATCTCCAGGAAGGTAGAAAACATCATGAAAATTGGAACATAAAGTCAACAAAGATTCTTTTTCTTCGACATTTAGATGATTTGTGCGGATATTTTGTTTTAAAAGTTCAATTCGCTTGGAGAAATTAGAAGATTCGTTGTAATAAAAGGAATTATAACAATCTGGTAATAAATTAGTAGATTTAGAAAAATTAGAATAAAGAATTTGGGAATTTACTTCAATGGGTAATAATCGTACTGAAGTAACAGTGTATGTGTAATCACGTTGCGTCGTATTTGCTATAGAAGCTAAACACAAATTATTAGAAAGAACTTTAGTGATCGCACGAGAAAGAAACACTCCAGGGATCGAGTTTACCTGAGGTAGTAATCCTTCTTTAATTTCAGGATTTAAGACGTGCATTGGTACAATTACTTCTGTACGTGCACATATTTTATAAGAGTTAGTTATGTGAGAATTTAAGGGTATGGAAATATTGTGTAAATGTAGTGTTTTCATTTTAAAGATAGTAGCTTCGTGAGCTGATAAGAAGTCACTGCCGATAATACCATCATAAGGAATGTTAGTGTTATCGTTAATTAAATAAAATTTCGTAGAAATGGTAATGTATTGGATTTGAAGAGGAAGAATAATTGAACCTAATGTCGTAATTGTATTTAGAGAAATACCTTTCAAAGTCACTTGCTCATTAAAATTAATATTCGAACGCGAATTTAGTTTAGAGAGCTTTAATATGGAAATGGTAGCTCCTGTGTCGAGTAAAAATGTGAATTGCTTGTTTTTATTGAAATTGTCAATAGTTTTCAAAGAAATAGTAAGATTTTTGTTGGAACTAGAAATTGTGAATACATTTGATAAATTTAAGCCATGATCAACGTTACGTCCTCCTCTGCACTGGCTTCTGCAGGGAGATTTGTCGAGTTTAAAGAATTTATCTGTGGAATTTGGTTTCTACGAGATTCGTTAAACTTGCGTTTCCTACACTCACTGATGTGGTGACCTTTGAACTTGCAGTAAGCACATATCTTGACGTTATAATTAGGAAATGAGTTCGGATTTGGGGAATTCACTTGTAATTGTTGTTGTTGTGGTTTAGAATTAACAAACTGGGAATTCAAAGGTTGCACTTGCATAACTTTACCAAATTTGTTTTTCACATAACATTTGTCTGTGTCATGCGTATTTGTTTTACAAAAGCTACAATAACGTTTCTCGAATAAATTAGATTTAAGTGGTTGTTTTCCATGGGCATTTGGATTTGAATTCATCATTCTAAGTGATGATTCCTCAGATACAGCAATAGTGATTGCTTCATTAAGGGTGGAAAATTTAGTACCACGAAGTCTGTCTGAAATTTTTGGTTGCGTAAAATGAGTAAATCTCGAAATGGCAATTTCGTTCATTAGATGTAGTTGTCCGTCGAGTAAGTTGTCCGGGGAATCTTGGGTAATAGAGGAAGTCAATCGTTTTAATAAATTTTCTGTTCTTTGAATAAATAACGAAAGAGCTTCATTAGATTTTTGTTGTAAACTTGTCAGTTCACACAATAATTGAGTTCGATGTTTTTTGTCTTGATAGTGAACTATAAGGAAATCGCGTAAATCTTTCCAGTTCGAAAATTTACGATTAGTGACTAGGGCTCCAGCTTTGCCAGAAATTTGATTTAAAACATATTTTAGTAAAACTTGTCTCTGATCGGGAGAAGCAATTGAAAATGCGGAACTTACTTTAGTATTGAACGACGGTAAATCTTCTCGATTACCATCGAACGTGGGGATAAATTTAAATAATTCAGACATTGATAATGTAATTAGAGCAGAACCACTTGGCATTGTTTCTTGGGAATTATGTATGTCGGAATTGGTATTTGTACTTGGATCAGGCATGTCGAATTACTTAGAAAACAGCGATAATATTGAAAAATGAATACTCACAGTAGCACAATTTTCATGGTGTTGCAACGCCTCGGATGGACTTTCTCGTTCACTGTTGTGGAAGGAAAAGTAGTCGAACAGGTTGAAATTGGGATGATCCAACGTTTTGCAGTTGTAAAATCTTCACCTATTGCTTCAGAGTTGTCGAATTTTTCTCCACTTCAGCTTTGACGTAAAAAGACTCGGTTGATCCAATGTTTTTCGATTGTCGATCGCTGCCGAATTCTTCCGTCTTGAATATCGCACTTCTGACACCAATAAATTTCTCTCTTGTTATGGATTAAAAGCACAACAAGGGAAAAATAAAATACTTGTAGAATTTCGTAGTTTATAATTATAATTAAAATAGAATAATAAAATAGTAGCAGTAGCAGTACAACGTTGTTGAAAATGTGGTAGGAACAAATCTCTCTCTAATGCAATAAATTTGACAGGCTATTTATACTAATTCATCAGTGCACATTGAACAGTCTTGTGATCTATGATTGTTTATCTTCAGTTATCTTCAGTTAGTTCGGAAACTTTAGTTTCTGATAAAATGTCTAATGATTAATGTATTATTAGAAGTAACAACAATGGAATAATTTGTGGGTATATAATATGTAACAACATTCATTCAATTTTAAAGTTCTGTGTATGCAGAAGCAGTAGTTGGTAATCCAAGAAGTACACATTCCATTAACGAATAGTTACAATTAATCGGTTTAACTTTTTAATTTTGGTATTGGGATTATTCGCGTTTCTAAGCGGCTCGAATTAAAGTTTTTGCGAAAATACATTGAACAAAAATCAACTGATTGAACATCAAATTGTAGGTCACCTAAAAATTTAAATCCATATTTAGATACATTGTACCCAGCAGTAGTCATTTAAAAATTGCATTGAATAGAGAAAGGATGTTTACAGAACGTCAAAACACATAAATTAAGTTGAATTTATATTGTATTAATAACATTTTTGGTACCAAACAAGGAATAATGATAACTGATAAATCAACAAACCATAAAATTATTTTTCTTCTTTATAGTTGGATAGCCGAAATGGTACATCTCATAAATCAAATGTAACGTATTATAAAACTTACAAAGGGGATCTTGGGGGATATTACCAACAGTTGGAATTTTAAGCACATCTGAATTTGTCCTACGCAGGGAATAAATAACTCGAAGAATTGATCAACATCTAATTTTAAGCGTTTTAAGCGCCGCTTCGTCTTCTCCAAAAAATATTTTAATAGGTGAGTATATGCCTTATAGGGACTTACACGTTCGAAATGAACTTCGTTGAACTTTATTTAAAAAAAGAATTTTTGTTTCATATCGCTTAAGAACTAATAAATGCAAGATGGTAGTGTAAATCTTATGAAATTAATTCAATTTTAAACAGTACTTTAATATTTCTATGCCAAGAGGCCTAGCTAACACTTTTATTTAATTTTTATTGATTGTAATAGAAAATTAGAAAATGTCAACAAGAAAATTAAAATGTTGTGGCGTTACAAAGTCTGGACAATTTTCAAATATATTTTTATTTCTTGATTTCATGTAGGGGGAGTGTTGAGTACCTATTAAAAACCAGAAAAAAATAACGCTTTCCAATTAAAAATCAGAAGTTGTACAGGTTATACCGGAAGTGTTGCGCAATTGTAAAGATATTATTGGAAGTATGAAAAGGTTCAGACGACAGTCATTTTAGATTCTTAGAATCGAACACATATCTTCCAATCTAGAATTAGAATTTTGTTTTCTTCTATTCTAGAACTGAAAAACGATTCCATGGCAGAACCGATTCTTAAGGCTAAAGATTCAGTTTATTTTCGTACTCACACTCGCTTGCTAGGTCATTATCCACACGCAAACTTCCAAACATTTTCGAATATAGCCCAATTTTGAGAAAATTAAAATTGGGAAGGCAGTCTAGCAGAAAACTTTATTGCACCGTCACTGGTTAAAGAGCAAGCAAGCACCAGGCGTAGGGCAGCTGCACCTAGAGCAGGGGAGAGTAAGTTCAGGAACAGCCAGCTGACTTACTCTCCTTCTGCAACAAAGAAGTCACCCCTCCTTCTCTGCAGCTAATGCAGACCCTTCTTTTCGATAATAAATACCTCTCTTTTTCCATCAATCGCCCCCTTTTCTTTTTCTGGGGTTGCCACCCTGCGTTTCGGCTCGTGCTCAGCTTCTACGACGCCAGCGTCTACGTCTAATGTGCGTAGGGGCGAGTTTGGGGATCCGTTTTATGGGTTAGGGTGCATTGTGCATTGGGAACTCCCAGAGTAGGTCACTGGAGCTCTTGGTGTATAATTTCATAAGTCTGGTTACTTTGTTTGATAAGTGATTTATTTAGGAGAGTGCTTAATCCGGTTGTGTGATTTTGGCACAAATAGACCGATAGATGAGGCTCTTTGTAGGAAATTACTTGTAAATACTTACAGATTAATGAATTCTTCTTCACAAATTAAATAATTTCAGAATTACCCTTATTACGCGTATACAGAGTGATTTTGAATGCGTATTGGATGATGAACAAGTTCCTGGAATCAAAACTACCAATCGTAGGGAAATTTTTCTTAGTACAGTTTAACTCGGTTATATCGAGGGCATTGGAACCGTAAATACTCGCTCGTTATATGCGTAATACCCGGAAAAACGAAGCAATATTTAAAATGCTATGTTTATAATCATCCAAAACACATTTTTATACATCAAAAATGACATGAAACTAAAATAGCCATTATCTTCGACACAAACGTAAATTGATATATGGATACGTTTAGATTTTTAATAATCTAATTAAATGTTAATTAAATCCTTGAAATTTCGTCCAACATTTTCTTCTTCTTCTTAGGGTGCTTTGTCTCTTACGAGACGTAGCGATCTTCTCTCCTATGCCTGTGTTGCGGGTTTAGAGTGCCACAGACATAGAGGACCTACAGCTTAACGTGGACTCCGAACCACGGGAAGTGTAAACACTTCTACTCCAGAGAAGATTTACTAGGCAGAATACTTCGCTGGTTTGCCATTGCCTTGCGAGGGAGAACGGCCGTTAACATTTTCAATAGATTTTATTTAAAAAACGCTACCCATAATTATAATCTAGAAGAATGACAGAAATTTAGGATAATTATAAATAAATATCATAACTTCATGACTTAGGAAAAATACGGATTATCTAAAGTGCATCGGTAAAACCACATATTAATAAAATACTGAAAGGATTCATCAACGTTTTGAATCTCATGTGATATAAACTGATTTCTAATACATTTAATTACTTTTAAATGTTGTTGGAACTTTAATTTCTAAAATTAAACAATACATTCTCTTCCGATGTGCCTAGTTTTTGCAGGAAACGGCCTTTAGTGTCAGATATGCCCTACCTCAATTGGATGTTGCATGCTGTGGTAGCACAGATGAAGCGCTGAGCTATTGGGAGGAATTCTATATAAATTGGTCGATACCATCAGCACCAGAAGGGACAATCTCCTAAAAACTAATAGTAGAAGTAATACCAAGACAGTTCAACTTCCAGTATTTGAATTTGGAGAAACAGATAAAGCACAAAGAGTTCACTTTTGTACGTTATAACTCCAGCATCAATAAAAGCTGTCTGAACTTATAACAAAATAATTTGCAATAAACCAATGCCCCCTGCCGGGCGTCCAAAATTCTAACAATGCTCATATTTGATTAGATAAACACTCGTATGCTGTTTGAAATGCTTGCTTCCAGATACATTTCCAATGAATGTCTGGGGTCATATGGTGAATATTATTTGGTTATACTACTGATTTACCCCCTCAACTAACTGATGCTGAAAATATATATATATCTCAAAAATGAACTTGCATTACTGGAAGAGGTACAGCTAATAAACACGATGCAGCACCTACACATGTCTCTGCTAATGTGGAAATGGTTGGAAAATCGATAAGCAGGTGCATGTGTCATATTTGTTTCGCCACTCCGATCCTCTGATTTAAATCCAAGGAATTTATATTTATTGCGACACGAAAAATACTGCAATTATTTCTGAGATATATGTATGTATATAGGCAAGAGTAATTGTAACAACAAAAGCAACATGCAACAGCTATTATCTGTTTAGGTCAAAATTCACAATCTTACAAGACCAAAACGTAGGGAACCAATTACGCTGAAGAAAATTAGTGATTACCTACTTTAAAATATAATGTTAACGTATATTACATGTTGATTATATACATGTAGCATGGAATTATGCAATATTAAATATATACATTCATATAAGTGTGGTGGTAGCTCAGTTGGTAGAGCGCTCGCTTTCGATTATGGCTTGGTTTCGAAACCTAAGCATTACTATGCAGATTTATAAAAACCTTGTCTGCAAGCCACCACACATAATTTCCCAACCCGGTTTGCAACCGCGGGAACTTAATGCTAAAAATCTTCTCTGAAATTTCTGTTGATCGGATTCGACATTAAAACTGTAGGTCCCCGTGTTTCTACCTTAGCGCTAGGAGAAAAACGTGGCAGAGAATAGGCCGATGCCCTACAATGGGACAAAAAGGCTGTCAATGATGATGATGATGATGAAGGGTTATATATTATAAAACTACGAAAATAACGGAACATTTAAGTATTTCACATATCCGTCACCCACACGGTTCCGACCTTGACGTATAATAGAGATTCTTCTATAATACGTTTATTCGTTTTAGTACTAATTTAGTTAATTACTGTGCGAGAAACAAATAAAATGATACATGCAAAAGCTTGATCAAGGATGCGATTAATACAAAAATTTAGCAATTGCTATGTATGAATTTCCAATTATGTTATATCAACTGACTAGATTATTCTGCCTTAGGTTATACGACAAACAGTGCGAACTCAACACCGTGTATATACTGATATCGTTTCCAATATAGATTTTTAGAAGACCCTATAAAGAACTGCCTTGAGCACCCCGCGAATCATAACATTTTTGGAATAGATGCAGTGCAATTTTATGTACGCAATGGAATTTGAATACATTCCCTCCTATTTTCCAAAAGGAGGTAACAATTTGGTGGCAGCAAAATAATTTTCTGGACGAAATTGTTTTAGGTGAAAAGAGTCATCGAAGCTTCCCTACTGTAATATGACATGGAGCGAAAACGTGTTCTGAAACGTTGCAGCAGCAACTATGGGCAAACTTAGGGTCATCAGTGTCAAAGCCAAGTATCCCTAAATAGAGATACCAGCCAAGTTTGTCACTATCATCCTAGACAAGCATAAGATATTGGCAAGTTCGGCCTTTTGGCCTTTGTGATCCTTGAGAAATCCTCGCCCTTGCAGAATGGCCATTTAATGACGCTTAGGTTGTCACTTGAACTTGCAACAATAGCTGTGATTAATAGCTCTTAGCAGCGGCGACATCTAATCTGCTCGTAAGATAGTTTTGCATTCACTTACACCGAGTTGGGTGTAAACGGAACTGTCTTAATAAATCTTAAAGCTTTGTTACCTACCATTCGTGCGAAACACGAAATTGCAGGGAGAACATCATTAAGGACTACGTGAAAGGGTTGAAGGTGAATTTTACCTTCATCTCACTACAGTTGGGTAGTTTAACTGTTTCTATTATTGTTTTGATAGATAACAGCTATTTTTTGCATTCTGTTTAAAATCTGGAGAAAATATGCTGTACTATAGATACTTTTGTATTTTATACGCTTTTGAAGGAGTAGTTACTGGGGAAGGAAAAGTAATCGGATACCATAATCATAAAAGGTATATCCTTGAAATATGTAGATTGGTTTTAACATCCACTACCATCCTTAGTAATGCCTTAATCAAGGGTAAATACAGGATCAATTTTAAAAGAGCGAAACGTGTAATCTTCGGCACGAGTCGTGCAAAGCCAGGTAGGCAAACATCCATTATTGCTTACATATTTCATGCAACATGACGCTTTATCCGTATCAATTTCATACGCAAGTTTCATCATATGTGGAAGTAAGTCACGCGTTGGTGAAAAACTACCATCACGGAAGGTGTTTCCTATGAAAATCAATTATTAATAGACATATTAAGGGCTGATAAGTATCACCTTGCATGCTTATGCAGAGGTGTTTCCCATGTCTCTGCCGGGCCTGGCGTGCATTATGGGTACACGCTACCGGAACCGCTTATTGTACGCGCTACTTAGCCACTTCCGCTAAGCGGCGAGTTTCCGCCACGCTACTTCCGCTGTTTTCTTATGTCTGTGTCTGCCCTCGCTTCTACAGGTGCGACTTAATTATTAGTTCATGCACCCTTTAATAATTCGGGTTTGTTGCTTGCTTTTGATCGTAATCTTTGTAACTTATGGGTTTGGCGAGTACCTTATGGTATTGTTTGTGTACCACCATGAAAGGGAGGGGAGAGGATATATGCGTTTGAAGTCACACTGTTTAAAAATCCGGGTTAATTGAGAAGCTTCCTTGGTGTGGATAAAGTTTTACTTTTTCCAAAGTAAATTTGCTTTCTCCAATTTGCCTCGACTGCCATCCAGATGTTAATAGTAAATTGCATTTTCGATTATTTTTAAAAATTATTTTTACAATAATTAGTTAAGATGGAAATGTAATAATTAAGAAGTAGGTTATATTTTGGATATTAATATTAGGTAGTAACAGATGTATCTTTTTTTACATTCAGCAATGTTTACAAGATTTTAAAACAAGGCAAAATATTTATTTTTAAAACCATAACTTCATAATATAAAATTCTATTTTGAGAGCTTCGTATTTCAACAAAGCAAAAACATTGTTCTTGTATTGTATTTAATTCAACGAAGTAGCTCTGATCGAAAAAATTCTAATCCGTTATGCCCTAATAAAGCAGAACAAGCTGCAGAAGATAACACTTGCAAGTTTTTCCACAAATAGCGAAGAATATTTGCTTTACTGTCTTGAAATTTTTTTTATGATTTTCTATTCAGGCATATGTAGTTTCTTTTGTAGGAGGCTAGAGGTCAGCGTGTTAGTTTCCTACGCTGAAGGTCTGGGGTGCAATTCTTAGTACCGGAACATTAGATTTTTAACGGCCGTTCTCCCTCGCAAGGCAATGGCAAACCAGCGAGGTATTCTGCCTAGTAAATCTTCTCTGCAGTAGAAGCGTTTACATTCCCCGCGATTCAGAGCCACGTTAAGCTGCAGGTCCTCTAGTTTGTGGTATGTTAGAATGCGCAACACAAGCGTATGAGAGAAAATCGCTACGTTTCGTAAGAGATAGAGCACGCCAAGAAGAAATAAAGTTTTTTTTGTATTAATATCGAAATGCAATGCAATTAAACTATTTACTATCAACCTTTAAAAAATAAAACTAATTTTCTAAATTATTAACATCTGACATGTACTGCGAAGAGAAACGAAAGTAGAAAAATGTAATAATTATATTTCAGCTGAGAATCTGCTTAAACTGATGGACGTAGGCTTTTCCAATTGAATTGGTATTGAGTTTTTCGTGATTGTATTATTAAAAAATTTTCTGAATTTTTGATAGAAGGCAGAATATTTGCTTGAATGAGTTCATATTAACTGAATCTTTTACATTACAAAATTATATTTTGCTACGGCCTTCTATCGTCAAGTTCAAATTATTTCCCATATTTAACTCACCTTTGGATTGGGTTACGTTACGATACTATACAGAGTGTCTCACGGTGAGAGTATAGTACAGGCTCTTATGGACTATGTAAACCTTATGAAAGTTGACAGTAAAACGTTGCCAAATATAAGTGCCTGAACGGAATTGTAGGTTTACTTAAATGAAGCAGATCCAGGCAAAGGATGTCCAACTAATTCTTAAATAGTAGTTTACACCGATAAGCGGTTTGTACAACAAAAAGCGGATTACATTATGATTAACAGGTACTTGGTATCTGCAAAGCAATTTTAAGAAGAAGTTTTGAAACACTGGTGTCCATAAGAGCATGTAATACACTCTCACCGCGAGACGCTCTATAGTTCTAGGATGGCCCCATTTTGTGTTTGTTCTGTTGTAACAGTAATCCTACAATTATAAACCGAGTATAATATTTACTTCTTACTTAATTATCTTAAAGAGCTGTACATAGTCGGTGAACTCTAAAAGAATTGAGAGTTTTCTATTTCAGTTCTGTTTCAGGTAGGATTCGATTAAGTTGGGATAAATGCTGTTACGTAGAAAAAATATAAATATAAAAAAATATTTCTCCAAAAAATGAAACCAACATTATTTTTTCGAAAAAATAAAGCCAATTCGTTTCACATTTGTTAATGTTGAGGAACATATTTGTATTAACCTTCCTGAGACATTCGATTGCAGAAAGTTTTCAAGAGAAAATGTTGTTTTGATGTTTAATGGCAAGACATGATGCTTGGAATTTTGCTATTAATTTTGTATGCGAATTCAAAGATGTAGTACATGTGTAAGAATGTGACTACTACATTTTGTTCACTAATAATTTCAACCATGCAGTGTTAGTAAACCTCAAAATAGAATTCAAATTCAAATCTTTTTGTAAACTGCAACTATAAATAACTAATATTTAGCAGCAAATTTACCTTAGTATCTCTGCCGAATTAAAACTATTTACATATAAATTCTTAATCCTACTTGGTATTGAAGGGAGACTAGATTTTGCAATAATTATTTTAATTATTTAACAGTTAATAGATTAGAAAATCATTAAAACTCAAAAATATATTTCGATCTATACTTTAGTTCCAATTTATACAATATAGTCTCTTTGTGCAACGAAATAATTTAAAAAGTTGTACAAAGATGCTACTCTAGAGTCTACTTCAGTTTTACAAAATGTATAGGTACATATTCACACATGTCATGAATTTTCACTAGAGTGACCTGTACCCTTTAAGCTTCCCCTCAGTAAATAAACTAATTTAAAAAAGTAGCTAATTAGGAGCTTTTTCATGGGTTAAAAAATATTTCACAATACCTTAACATCTTCCGGATTCAGCAACCATCATGAAATTTTGCACTGAAAAAGGGCTGACTTCAGCTGCAGCAATTTTTAAAATTATATTATGGACGGGAGCACTGCGGTGTGACAGTTGATATATTCGCCCTGGCATCTGTCCGTAAAATAGAGAACCCTTTCACTGATATGCATTATTTAGTGCATTCCATTATGAATTCTGCGAGCGATTCATGAAGCGGCATTCATTTCGAATTTGATTTTTATTGGAAATGCAAGCTGCAAGGTCTCCACCACCCCCAAGCCCATCTCTTCTATATTTATCGGGTATTAGCTTTACCGCACATCTGAGTTTCCGTAATAAGATCGCGTGCTGGAGTTGGTTTATTGGTCTAAGAAAACGTTCAAGAAAATTGGGGCAAATCAGTGCAGCCAACTGTTGCTTCTTAAAAGGAACTTGCGGGGAATCAGCTCCCTTCTAAGATTTCCCCATTCAACAGGTGTCTACTTCCAAGCAGATTTTCTTAACTTGTTACGATCAACACTCTCCCCTCGCTTGTAAGACACTTCCTGAACGGTTTACTCGTTTAAGCGAACCGAGGGTGGATTTATCTTTGTGCCCGATAGGTTATTTGGGTAGTTTTCGTGAGTAAGTGGAAAGTGCTACGAAAAATACAGCGAGAAATTTTATATTTTTGCAGGCGGAATCTATTTTCACCACATTATTCATTACAGTAAAGATACAATCAATAATTCTTAATATCTAACAGAAACTTATTTCTAAATTTTCCCCCTTATTCAAACAGTTACTAGGATTCTTAACACTGAAATTTAAAAATGTTTGCAGAAAACAAATTATTATATTTTTTACCATTAAACGTCTCGTTTTAAAATTTACATTTTCACTCATACGTAGAAATCTGGAATTTAAATTAGCTCTTTCAAAATATCGCAAGCCATCAAAACTTTGCTTCTAAATTCTACCCTTTATTTAAATTTCTGCATCAAATTCGAAAATCCATATAGCAGTTTTAGAAAGTCGAGTAAAATGTGAGAATGGGATTTTAAACTTAAATTTGGCTTCTAAAGGCACTAGTCGAAATTTCATATTTAAAAGTTATTATTTAAAAATATCGACTTTGCCCTTCTCTTATACCGATAAAGTGAAGATTGAACATTCGCCACAAATTAATTGATTTCACCCTCGACATCAAATCTCACAATAAAAACTGCGAGTTGAGATTAAATTAAGAATCTTGATTTGT
Source organism: Limonius californicus (assembly GCA_014611495.1). Taxonomy (NCBI): domain Eukaryota; kingdom Metazoa; phylum Arthropoda; class Insecta; order Coleoptera; family Elateridae; genus Limonius; species Limonius californicus. Next base: position 12,554 of record JABXWE010034243.1, read on the forward strand.
TTTAAAGTTAAGAGTCAGAAGTTCTAGTTGAGGTGTGCAGAATTAAGAATTCCTGCCTTGGGAAATCGATCTTGAATTCAGATTAGAGATTTGGTTTTAAACATAAACTTTAAGCTCAAACTTGTGGTCTACTCTTTATAGTCGACAACTTGTCAGCAGAGTAGGTGAAAAAAGGCTACAGCTTAGCTCAGAGGCGTAGGAGAGGTTCACGGAAACCACTTAAGGGAGGAAATCTTCCTAGTTGTGTACAGGGTATGTCAAAATTAACGGGCGCCACCTCCCAAATCACATCAGATAAGCGGTTTTCGTGGAACGACAAGAAGCCAGCAGCTTACCGGAATAGCACTCACCTTTATTGTGCCTCCCTCCTGTTTATAAAGCTTGCAAAGTTCATGCACACACAGATAAAAAAATATATACAAAAATAGAAGATGTAATAAAGTTCAAAACGCATATAATTAAACTATTGGAAATAAATGAAAATACAAAAATAACAGCAAATGGTGATATTATAGTTCAATACTACAAATGGTTAACTGAACGTTCAAAAGGAGACTCGCCGCCCCTGGCTTACGGCATTTAAATTCTTCAAACAAATCTACGTGGCCAGTGGCGTCTGGGTTTACAAGAATAATACAATATATAATTACTTTTTACAATTAACAGGAAAAGAAAATGACAGTCGACGACTGAAGGTCGCTTTTCGTCGCATCAAAAAAAAAAGACTTAATCACTTAAATTTTGAAAGTAAAACGCGTAAAAGTTTTTTTTTTTTACAACACAAAAACTGGTTATTTTACCTTGACTTTCAGTGAAGGGAGTAGAGAGAGGCAGGCACAATTTTGGGGCGTTTTCAAGATACAGGAAAATCTGCAGGCACAGTTTGGGGTGTTTTCAGGTCCGGAAAAAGGGTAGACGACGTTCTTCGGGAAATTTCGAGACGAAACATTCGCCGCTACGCCATTCCTAGTTCGTCGCAGCAACGGCACATGTACAGGAACAGGAAATAGGATCGATATTAATCCGCCAAAGGCTATCGGCAGTTTCGCAATGAATTGCCTTTCCAGGGTTAAAATTCCAGCGTGTTACTTTTAAATCCGACACTTGTAGATGGTTCTGTTCACCCCAAGGTGAAAACAGCGATACGAAAATACACGCGATGGACACCCATCGAAACCCAAGCCGCCTCTGTAGTACTTGATTTATTAACGGTTCCCACAGATGGAATCGGGTGACCGGGTCGAGCAAGATGTTGAATTCGACTCAAGAACTCATTACTCAACGCAACCGAACCTGTATTGCCCAAAAAGATTACACCACATTGCGACATATGGTGAAATAATCCTGGAACAAAATAACACGTGGGACCGCCGAGAGTCAACATTTCCGAGAATTGTTTTTGATCGGCAAATCTAGCCTACAAAGGGAACTTTTAAAGGCTTTGCGAAATTGGCCTCCCATAACTCAATCCTAAAAAAAATAACGAAAACTGCAATCAACATAAGAACGGCAATTGGAATAGAATTTTGATTTCTATGAAGCGGCAATTAAAATATGACTTGAATTCAGATGAAGTGGCAACATCAAATGAACATAACAAACTAGTCTTTAAATTTCACGTTTGCACTTATTGTTTTAACTTAATATGTTAGAATCTCCACTTCAGAGTTTGATAGCCTCGATTCTATGTCCAACGTCGAGTTCTCACTTCGAACTTGAGGCATGGATTTACAAGGAAAAAATTAGAGTTGAAACTTGAGCTTCTGAGCTTAAACTTTTTAATACAAATTCCCTTCGTATGGGGATATCTACTTTGAATGATGAGAGCTAATACGGTGTATCCGGATGTAAACTTCAAACTGAAAATTTTAACGTTTAACGCCACATTTTATCTTTGAACGGAGATCTTCTGTTAGACTAGAAATTTAAATTTTATATTAGTCATTTCGTGTTAAAACTTGAGATGCTTTAAAGATGAGAAACCAATATAAATTACAGATTTAGAGCTAAATTTTTAGTATTATATTCGAAATTGAATTTAAATGCGAGTATTCGATTTTAAATTTAAATTGGAGAACTTTCAGTCCGTCTCTAAAGTTGAGATCTAGACTTTGAACTCGATTTTGAATTTTAGATTTAGATCGCATTGACTTTCGCGGTAATTCTTGACGGTAAAGTGAAAATTACAAGATAAAAATGATATATCTTGACTGCTAATTTAAAATGTCAATTATAAGGGCAAGTATTTAACATTAAACTTGATTTGATACCTAATTTTCGACATTCATATAATATCCGAGTCAACTTTGAATATGAGATCTGGAGTAAGGAATTCGAATGTTTTCGTCTATAGAGTTGAAAACTTCCAAATTGAAGAGCCTTTAGTTAGTCTCTAAAGCTGAAATGTCGACTTCTAGCTTGAGATATCCACATGCAACGAGGAAGCTCGATTTACCAGTAAACGGTTAATTTTAGAAAATGGAAGACGTTGATTCAATATTTCGTCGATTCAATTTGAGAGATTTCAACTCTCAAAGTTTTAGAGGTTGTACCTCCAACGCCGAATTAAATTTGGTAATTGAAGGCTTAACTTTACGTTTGTGAGCTCGATTTCTAATATCACTAGTCGAAATGACTTTGAAACTAAGGAACCCGGCTTAAAAAGCTGAAGTTTAAGTTCAAACGCGAGATTAGAGATTAGAAATTTCAAGCTTTTTTTTTAAACAATTTTTCAGCAAATTATCAGTATTTTTCACACTCCTTATCCGGTCCTGTATTGTAAAAAAATTTTTCATAATTGTTACTGATTCTGAAAAACTTGTACTGAAATAACTTGACTTCAGAGCTAGTAACACAAAATTTTCCAAACGTTTTCTGCTGAAACGGAAGACTATAACAAGTATATACTTCCGAAAATAATAATTACTGTGTTTTAATCAACCAGAAATGATAAATTTAGCAAAACTAAAGCGAGAATGCTTGCTGGGCTTCTAGACTTTCCCTTTTAAAATTAATATTTTTTGCTGAATATTTATATATAAATATAAATTGATGGCTGTCACAGCCAGAACAGTTTTAAAAATAGAAATTGTTACAGGTTCCAAACAAGAATTTGTGTAATGATACAGACTTGGATACACAATTTGATAATTTGAACTTCATTAATTTTTACTTTGTATGTCGCCTACAAAGCTGAATGTAATAAAACTTCTATTTCATGAAATTTCACTTCCGGCTGATCCCATTTTCACCTTCGTCGCTATGGCCGAGCAAAATTAATCAAGGATTAGTTCAACGTCCGAAGCCGAAATAAATCGGGAAATTCTTGCGGCGTTCAGTTTTCCTAATAGTTTAATAGACTGCGCGTGATTGCTTAAACAGATCTTTAAACTTTCCATGCTTTCCCATTAAGCGGTGTCCGAAACGATAAATTACTTTCAAATTGTTTAGATCGGCGGCCATTCAGCGAAATTAATCAAGGAAGTACAATTATAAAGTTAAAAGAGAACGATATAGACTCCGTAGTTCGAACTTTAGATTAATTAAGGAGCACCTTAGACTTTTTTCTCGAAATCCCGAGAAGTTCTCAAAAATGAAGTCCCTGAATAAGAAACAAGAGTTTTGGGTTAACAATATTTAATTACTGGAGACTCAAACTTTGTAGAAGTAGTTGAGTTTTTGTAACTACATGTTTTGTGTTGTTTGGGCAGGCGTACTACAGTCATAAAGATGGGCTTGACGATAAGAGACTGAAACTTTGCCGAGAACAGAGCAAATGACATAGTTTTCACAAGAAATTAGAAATACAGCAGAGGTTGTAAAGTTTTCAAAATATCACGATAAAATTTTCTTAGGTAGGGAAATTGTCTGAAAATTTCTACAAATAAAATAGGTTTCTACCAAACAACAAGCTTTAAATTATCAAATTACAGCAATTTAGTGCTTTAATGTGTCAATTTTGTTTAAATTGTAGATAATGGGCTGCTATTATAAAATTTTACACCATATAAGCAAGCCTTGGAGTATAAAAGCTTCCACCTTGCTTCATTCATAAAAGCTCAAAGGAAACACATCTGCCCACTGGTAAGTGGTTTGTAAAGATTATATCGCAGGTGGTGAGGTAAGACTGTTTGTTGGCAAACACTTCAGTGACGTCTTGCCCTTTTGTGACGTCACTACTTGGTTCTTATACGTCCTCGACCTTAATTTGCATTTAAAATTTAATAAAATTCTGTATTTTCTTACTTTCTTCTGAATTTTTGTTAATCTACCCAGAAGTTTCACCTAAAACTAATTAATTGGATGGGTTTCCAGCATTTCTGTGTTTGGAGGTGTAAGATCAGAAATGGTATTTTGCACCCCTGCACGTGCTTGAAGGACTAGTAGCGCCGTGTGGATTCGCGGTGGAGTTGGAAGTCGGTGAGAGCTCGCGAATGATAATAGGGCACAAGTATTTTATAGTTCGCACACGTCTTTTATGTGCTTTTTGATGTTAAACACGTAGTTTTCTACAAAATTTATCTTGTTTACCTTACTTGTTACTTTGCAAACATTATACTGTCGAGTGTTTGCGTTGGGTTTTCAAAGAAAGAACCCACTTTCTTATTTGTTTGATCTTTTCTGATGCTAGCTCACTCCTATGTAAGTTACAAAAATAGAAACAGAATTCAGACCCGCTTCGAAGCTAACAGAAAGAAAAGAAAAGAAGGGACGTAAAATTACTCTAGATGTCAGCTCTTGAATTTCAAGCTAATAGACTAGATAAGCAAATGGAGTTTATTTAAAATGTCATTGCTCTATTATTTGATTAAATACTGCATGGATCTATCAGATATGTGGACCATGAGTAAGAATTTGCATATTAAAAAAATATGTTGAAAAGAATAGAAAGTATCAAGCAACGAGAACAATAAACACTGAAGTCCTGAATTAACTATTAAGCGTAGAACAAATTGCATAGTTTGTACTAAATTAGTATTAAAATTGCTGGTATGAACAGATATGAGTTTAAATAAATTTACAATTTTCTATAGCTATTGTATAACCGTTTACCATTACTTATTTTTACATATCTAATCTTTAATTTTTCTATTTAGAGATCAACCGAATTATAAATTTAATTAAACCAACATACCATCTATTAAAATGTCGTTGCTATTATTAATGTTTTACTATTTGCCATCTTTTAGAAATTCAGAGAGAGGCGCTCTTGGGTTAGATGTCAGCGTGTTAGACTTCTACGCTGAAGATCTGGCGTGCAATTTCCAGTGCCGCAACATCGGATTTTAAACCAGCGAGCTATTCTGCCTAGTAAATCTTCCCTGGAGTAGAAGAGTTTACACTCCCTGTGGTTCGGAGCCTACGTTAAGCTATAGGTTCTCTGTGGCTGTGGTACTTTAAAACGCGAACAGGCATAGGAGAGAAGATCGTTACGTCTTGTAAGAGACAACGCACTCAAAGAAGAAAAAGAATTTCACTGTTTCGCATATATACTTCAAAAAATTCCCAGAAGGTATGAAATATGTTGAAAATATTTCAAAACATGCTGTTGTTTTAAAAATATGCAAATAAAATTGTAGTAATGTCTCTTTACCGCGTGACTCCCGGAAAAATTGTCAACACAGTGCAAATCCAGTTAGAAATGCAAATATTAAATTCGATATTGTTATTTATTCGGAAAAATATCACCAGTATTCAATTTTATTTTATTGTAAGATTCGTAAGTTACAGTAGTTTTACCGTTAGAAGATTAGAAGATGGTAGTGGAGTCACTACGTTGAAGATATCAAGTAATGGTTGTCTATTGAAATAAAATATGTACACGTCTAAACTTTAGACACATTACGGAATGAATACACAATTATCTGTAGGTAATGTAATAATTGTGTTAGTTTCATTTATTATTTATATTTTAGGTGTGCATGATGGTCAAGTTATTTCAATTCTTATGCTGACTTAAAATTACTCATTCAAGGAAAAATTTTATATAATCAACTGACGGATGCAGATCTGTTGCTTTGTTTTCGTTATATAGTCCGCAATACCTTTTCTTTCTTCTTTGATTTGTTTGCTTATGTGGATTTTGCTACTTTTTTGAGTCCTACGATAAAGCCGAAAGCCCAAGGTACTGTCTTTATACTGAAATAGGAAGGTGAATCCATTTTTACTCACGGAGAACCGTGAACTACTATTAATAAAAGATTGATAATCGTTATTTATGCGATAAATATTAGCAATAAGTACTGTAAATATGTCGCTGAAAATGTTTGATGTCTTTAGAATCCTACTTAATACAAAAGATTGATATATTTTTTGCGCTTCTTTAATTCACTCATATGCAAATTAATTCAATTATGTATTGGTAAATTGGTAGTAATAAAATCTATACTATGTATGATATCATATAAATAAAATTGCACAGTATTTGCTAGTATATTGTAAATTTGGGTCGAAGGAATTGTAAAATAAGTGGTTATTACAATTTTTAATAGACTTTTGCAACTGTAATCTGTGTACCTGTATTAAATATGTAAACATTCTCAAATCTGTCGAACATACTGCAACCGGTTTAATGACACTTCTTCTTACTGTTTTCAATTTAAAGGTTTTTCTTGAGCTACTTTCCGGTATGTTAAAATTTAGCATACATATTATTGTTAATTTATTTTACAGAGTAGTTATGGTTTTATTGATTATTTACAGGTGATAAGATATATAATTACGATGAACATGGAATTCTCTTTAAATTTCCATCAACTGTCTTTAAAGTAACGTTTTCGTAATTTTGTAATGGTTATAGATTAGATTTGAAATTAAAATCTTATGTTAACGTTAAAGAAACGTTTCATATACACAGTTAATATTATTAAAGCCATTATTT